>FIZV01062631.1:0-13880 GCA_900050545.1 Trionymus perrisii | reverse complement strand
GTTTTTTTTTTTTTTTTTTTTTTGAGAAAGAAATCTCTTATTATTTTTTATATTCAACATTGAAAATTTTTCAATTCTTATAACCCATTCGGAAAAACGTCGACACCCAAGAAAATTCCAAGTTGCCGGCATTCTCGCACATGAAAATATTCATTTTGCGTTTAAAACTCACCTCTAAGAGTTCACGAGTCCATTGTGGTAATAAAGCAGGTTCAAATTTACGTTGCAAATCGTACAACGAAATACCCGGATTCTTGGCTACGCGGGTTAAAACTCTAATTAGCAAACTCTCTAATCCGGGCTGATTAATACTGCCATTAATCTGTATCCAAGGTCTAATAGCCAGCCAAACTTGATTTCTACATGAAAATATCGCCACTAGTAATTCGCCTAGATATATTTACCTACTTTTCCAGTAATTATTCACGTACTTGTCATTATTAGATTCGAACTTCTCGTTTAACAATCGATTAGTGACAACAGTTTGAGAAGAATCTTTCGAATTTTTCTCTTTAAGAAAGGCATCCACATTTCTCCAACAAGGTACTGACCAATGTTCAAGGAAATTGACATGAGCATAACGAGTGCATTCGTTGCCGCCTCGTAAAATTAGTTTCTTTTTAAACAGCGCGTCGGTAACCTTTTTCAGTAACGATAAGTCTTGAAATTCACTCTGAAAAATCACAAAAAATAATCAATCATAGGAACTGAACCTTTTATTTAATAATATTGACCATTTTCATTATTTTACCCTAATCATTGCAGCGGTCGCACCCGCAACGCCGACGGATTCCAAATAGTTCAAAAAGTGTAGGGCATAATCTCTTTCATGGGCAGTCGATAAAGCCGTTTTGACAACTTCTGATAATTCTATTGAAGTATAGCTGATTTTTGAATACGTAGAATTTCTGGAGAAAAATCAAGATATTGAAATTTCCTATTTTAAAAATTAATATAAAATTTAATTTCTGGATAAGCTTACTTTTCGATTTTTTTACAGTAATCTTCACTCATACTTTTACCGAGTATTTCATGGAGAGGCTGACTTGTATCCAATTTAAACAATACCTATCAACAATAAGTAAAGCTATTAAAGTATAATCAATTTTTATGCATGTACTATTTCGTATTGAAATAATCGTTACCGAAAATCTGTTGATCAAATAATGATCGTAAGCATTTGAAAACCGCGTATGACTTTGTTTAAATTGCGCCCTTGTAATGAAAATCGATAATTTTCCACGTTTACCATGGAATCCTTCTAGTTCTTCTCCAAGTCCAACCGGTAAATCATCATCGGATTCGCTGAAATAAATATTAGCGTTAATTTAAAAATCCAGCCAGAAAGATATAAAAATACATTTCAAGTAACGCACTTATCGCTTATAACATCTTCACCATCTTTATCGTCAAAACTTGTTTCTTGATTGCAGCTCAAGTCATCGATCGAGTCGTCATTTTCAAAAACGTTAGTATGAATTAAATTTAAATCTTCTTTTTGAACAGTCTTGTTACTCTTGAAAAATGTGTCCTGTATCAACGATAGCGTTTTCTTCGTACGATTTTCCATCGAATCCAAAATTGGTTTAGCGACCTGTGAAGTGGACAAATTAAAAATCATACGAAAACCACATCAGCATGCAGAAAGAGACGATAAACCAACCTTGGTTGGATCAACCACAACAATGGAGGACGGATTGAAATACATAATAGTTTCTGGAATTTTCATGTCTAACTGAATCTGAAAATTGAAAAATCTTCGATTATAGTCGTTCGTAATTTTTGATGCGATATCGAATAGAACGCAGCGTACTTTGTCGTGTATCAAATACGCGATCTGAATTAAATTCATTCCTACATCGGATGTATCAATTTCATAATCATGTAACTTGGGATTTCGCAAAAATGCCAAATATTGTTCATAGATAAATCCGAACAGTTTAGGGTTGTAGAGAGATTTCAAAATTATGTGGAACCTGGAAAAATAAAAAGAATTTTTGATAATATTTAACAGAACAATGAAAGCTCTGCACAATGTTATGAGATGGTACCAAAAAACTCACGTCGCTGAATAATGATAGGTGCCTTTTCCAAAAGGCAATAAAGAGGTTTTCAGTCGATCTCCGTATTTATTTAAAGAAATCAATCGGTTCGATCGGACGAAAGTAAGAGCCAGATTCAAATGTTTGTCGTTGTAGTGTTTGAAAATTTGGTACAGATAATTCACATTTATCGACTTGCTTTTATCGATTTGACTAAACAAGGTACTCTGTAAATTCATCGTAATAAGTAACCAAGAACGGGTCAAAAATTAACGACGCGATGAAAATTTTCAAATTAATACTCACATAAATTAAGGAGATTAATAACGTAATGACTACATCGTTTTCCGACTTGATCGGTAAATGATTAATCTTACGCGAAGTAATAATATACTCCATATTATACAGATTCCTGTGAAAGAAGAAACAAAAAATAGAGTTGAACAAACATTTGTAAAAAAAAATCATCATAAGTAATTGAAATGTCATGTAAATACCTAAATTCTTCCACAGAATCGGGTAGATTGGTTTCACTTTTCTTTAAACTAGATTGATTTATTCTTATAACGGATTTCTCGTACAAATAATTAAAAACGGTATCGATCAGTTTATACATGAAAGGTAAACAACGCGAAGAATCTTTGGAATCGATATTAGCGTTTATTTCTTCGATAATACTCTGAAATTGCAATTTTTTGTTAGATCATTTCTTAAGTTTAAACATGTACGTATTGTATCAGAATATTGCACTCACTTGGACATTTTTTTTTAGTTCCTCGTCTCGCAATACGTCTTGTAAAAGTAATTCAGAGTTATGTCGACGATATGAATTTTTCATTATATTCTTAATCCTTCGAGTACACGAGATACTCGTTTTCGAAGCGGATACCTTGAAACAAATAAGATTAAATGTGATGAAAATGAACTGATTCCTTTTAGTTTGATAAATGAACCGGAAATATTTTCGCCGAAATTATAATACATAGCATGTGTGCCATACCTCTGACTTCTCATGTAACAATTTTCGGTACACTGGACCAAGAGGAAACGAAACACCACGAGGTTTATAATATTCACATGCAATGTAACACATCAACAATATTTCGTCTTCAGCTTTCGACCAAGTTGCGCGCCTAAAATTCGTAATGTATTTTATTATATTATGCAACGAAATGAAAATGACATTATATAGGATATATTACTAACAACGTGTTCATTTTTTGTAACGCTTCGAGGTCTGTTTTATCGTAGGATTCCGCAACACATCTCTTTCTAGTTTTTCTCCTTTGTACGTTCGCTCTTAAACGTTTCAATTGCGTGTTGCTTTTCAAACGTAATTGTTTGGGAACGGGTTTAGAAGTGACGGGCACAGACATCTATACGAGCAATGATACATATTATAAATCGATAATGTTGTAAAACGAATCATATACTTGATAAATACAGATACTCACCGGTTTCTCATTATTTGTTAAAAACCATTGCTTGAACAAATGTCTATTTTGATAGAACATTAAACAAATGAAAATGTAATTAGGTATACTCGATAATTTGAATATACTCTTATTAGATGGCAAACACTTACGAAAATAACGACGAATCATATCCAGCAGCGCCCAAACCATCTCCAGGAACTTTACCAGTATCGTAACTAGAAGCTTCGTCGATTTGATGCTCGTTTAGAGAAGTCTGTAGTTCGGATTTCATTTTTCTTTCTCTTACAGCCAAATTTGTAGCCGAAAGCTTACGACCTGTAAAAAAATCAACTCGAAATACATTTGCTTTCATTTGATTAATTTTTCTACTTACATAGTCGAGTGCCAACGCAGAATCTAAAAGCGTCGTTCCAATAAGTTTCGGTATTTTTTGATGAAACAAAATCGTAATAGTACTTCGTGTACGTCAATTCAGAATTTATTTGGAAATAGGTTGGCGGACAAGGTCTAGTATCGATCAATTCAGATTTCTTATTCATATAAATTAAATTCTGCAAAACCAAAATAATTGTTATTCATTTTTATGTACCTACATAAAAGTGCACGTAGACTTAAAACATTTGAGTTTTTTACCGGACTTCCGCGAGCTTCAATTCTAGTACCCAACTGGGCTAAACCAATCAAACATAAGTTCTTTATATCCGCAATAATCGACGAAATATATCTAAAAACAGATGTTCAAAAATGAAAATTATCAAGTATCTTCTACCGCTATTCCAGGTTTTATGAAATCATTGAATTACTTTTTGTCAGCGGTAAGTACTTGTTGAATTTCATAAGGTAAATGACGCAATAAATAGAACTGTTTCACCGGATGTTTCAAATAAGTATCGATGCCAGGAACTAAATAACTAAATCGGACTAACGAAAACAGCATCTTCAAGGGAATTCTTTCAGCAATATCATTCGCAGAAACCCATCCATCGTTGTACTCTATTAATTAAATGCATTTTTTAAATCCAATTTGATAAAAATTTCAACGTTTCCATAAACACAACAAATTACCTTCGTATTTCATTAAAGGTGGAACAAACATTCTTTGAGATATTTCTTTAAAATAAAGTTTTGGTATTTCTTCGCCATCTTCAAAATCAGAACAATAATTTTTGATGTAAACAATACCCTCGTCTTGATTTAAATTTTCATCGCCATCGTAATGGTATACTAAAGAAATGAGGAATTCGTGTAAGATTCTCATCCTAGCAAATTTCGGAACCATTCCGTATTTAGAATCATTTTCCTATAAACAATAACAATTCAACTTAAATGCCTTAATTAACAATAAATGAAATACTTGTTAATCAAATGGTTACCTTAGAACGACATTGTCTAGAAAATTTAGACCTGATTTCCTGTAATTTTTTGCCTGAGTTGACTAACGATGATTTTAAATGAATTATGGATAAATTCTTTCTCACATTTTCTATATGAGTTTGAATAATTGGATGATCTAGAAACGAAAAAGTTTGAAACATTTTTTCCTACTAGAAAAAAAGAAGTAGAAACGTACCTTCCGTAACAGTCGGAGCACATATAAAGAAAATTTCTCTTCTTTTATTTAAGCGCTCTTCAACGATAACTTTGTGAATTTCTTTCAATTTATTTTTGTGATTCAGCATATTTACGATTTTTTGTACCGATTTCATACAAGGCGTGCCTGTTGATACTCCCAATTTCGTTTCTTCTTCTTTAATAAGCTACAGACAGAATGAGTTATTATAAAACATCGAAATCAGTAAAAAGAACTATTTCACTTACTCTTGATAAATCTGATCTCGTAGTAACTTGATTTTTGTACAAAAACTCTAAAATTATTTTTGTGCGACGAAGCAAGCAAACGTTTTTTTCAATAGGGAAAGATATTCTAGCATCAGATTTTTTGCTATCATTTCTAATAGATGAACAAAGGCGAGTAATTAATTAGGTAAATACAAAAAACACATACTTACACACAAACAAATATTTTGCAAATATTTAAAAATACTTACGACCCTGTAGAAGTGCTTGGCGAAATAAGTTTACATTTTTTAATAGAATTACACGATTCTTCAACCTCATTAGAAGCCTTTCTCTTTAAAGAAGTTTCAGAAACATCCATAGCGCAAGAATCTTCATTATCATTCTAAAATTTCGAAATAATATATTTTACCAATTATTTTCAGAAAAAAAAGGAAAAACGTAATGAAAGACCGTAAACTTACGCCTGAATTTGTGTTTTCTTCAACTTCATTCGGGCTTTCTTCGCTTTTTATGACAAGCGTTTCATCAGGCGGATTTTCTTTATTCATTGAAAACAAATTTCCAAGTTGTCCCTTCAGGTGCTCTTTCACTTGTTCTTCCAGTTTTTTAGAGTAGAATCTAAAAAGGTAACGAATTTAACATTACTTTCAGAAAAACTCAAAAAGGAAATATGTTGAAAGAAATCTCACCTGAAGTATCGCTGACGTCCATTATCAAAATACAAGCTCGTAACCGCTTCTATTTTTTTCAGAGTGTTCATCATTAACCTAGAATTGAGCTTATTTAATCCTAATTCTGCTCCAACTTCTGCCAATGACGCCCCTTCTACACCTTTTTCATGAATTATCTTATAACACTGCACTATTAATGGTCTGTTCGCTAAACGATTTCCTTTTAATATGCCTATGAACAGTTATAAGTAATAAAACCAAAATCAATTAGATTTTAAAACTTTAAAAATAAGAATAATTCTACGAACCAGTTCGTTTTTCATTTTCATCGTCCAGGTCACAAGGTTGGAGAATCATCTCTGGATTCAAATTTTCATCTTTCAGTTTTACTACTCTCACAACTTTAGCGTTTCCAGTTTTCGTCGTGCAATCAGAATCCGAAGAATTCGGAAAACATTCCTTGTATGGGATAGTCTGCACAAAAGAAATTAAAAAGAAGCATGCATGCAATTATGTACGACAAAGAATTAAGAAAACAAACCTCTATTTTTAAAAAACGTCGAAATGCATCCGATTTAGTCGCTTTTCGTCCTTCACTAGGAAACATGGCTTTTACTTCTGATATAGGCATACATTTCTTGGACGACGATTTAATCAAGTTTACCACCTTATACACCGCATTTGCGTTATCACTTGTATACATTTTGTGAAACTTTGGTAAATAAAATAAAGTCGTGTTGGCTAATTTTGAAGAAAAGTTCGTCGTCTAAAAAAAATATGTCTTAATAATTAATGGAGATATAGATATATTTTGATTTAGGCAAATTTACTTGAGCAGTAATCAATCCAAATTTTTTTAGCCTGTTCCAAAAGTAAAATGTGGGGTTGGCTCCATTTTTGAGAAAGTGTATTCCACTAGATACTTCTCCACACGCACGAGATCTACCGATTCGTTCCAAAATACAGTAAGATATATCTGGTATGTCCGCTTCGGGGTTCAGCTTTCCAGCAAGAAGGAAATGATTTCTTATGTCCTGATTCGCTACAATCACCAATTGATTTGGATATCTGAAACAGAAGAAACGTTACACATTAGGATCAATTTATGAATAATTGAATTCAGATTGAAATACAAGTCGAGTCGGACCGTTCATTAGCTTCGGAAAGTGATAATTTATGAACTTCATTCGTAATATCTATCCTTTCTTCATAAGTTGCGCATGAACCAACAATGTCTCCATCACGAATCAAATGATGAGGGTAACACGTTGATGAGAAATTGGCCGGCTGAAATTACATTAAACAATGAAATTCAAATTTATAAAGCGTCGATAAATCATCCAAAGCTAGAACCTGTATGAAATCATTCTCTACGGCGGCAATAAAATCTTCAAAACTTTTGAAAATTGGCGGTGTTTTGCGAGGCTGCTTAATATTGTACCATCGCACATCCTCTAGAGACATCAATTTCTTCCATATGAATTCTTGAATGTTATTGTCGATAGGTTTCAAACACCAATCTGGATTATTTTTCAGTCTGATCCATAACACTGTACAATACAATAAATGTTATACATAGTTTTGTTAGAGAGAATGATTTTTTAATTTATTAGAAGTGCTCACCATCTAAAGTAATTCCATCTAAACCTTCCAGAGCGATTTCTTCTAACAATATAGAAAAGTATCCACGAGACAGGTTGGTCTGACTCAATCCTTCCATAACTGACGTTAGATGTTGATCATTCAACCGACATTAAAAGTGAATATAAACATAGTTACATAACGAAAAAGAGTATGAAAAAGAAAAAAACAATAGGAAATTGTAAAATAAATGATCTATTTAAAAAATAAAGATGAGAGCAATGCGAAGAAAACTCAAAACTACTCAAAACTGAAACTGAATACTGATGATGCGACTGTTGATATGAACACCGCTAAATACCGACGAGGCGACGATGAGGAAAAATGAAAAGACGAAGAAAGAGCATATTAGATTACTAACGAAGCGTGAAGAAGAGAGAGACGCGTCGGTTTCACTTTCAGACTGATAACTGATAAGTGTACAATCGATAGTAGTGTCTGATCGATTTCGATCATTTCGATAAGTCGATTGTTGTTATTTTTACTTCAAAATGATTCAAGTTCGACTCGTCGAAATAGCTTACTTTTTCAAATTCAAATCATTATTATCGAAAATTCAAATAAACGTAACTTTTTGCTACTACTCGTAGGTATTCAATATTTTTTTTCATTTTTTCATTTTATTATTGAACAAACAGTAGAAACACCAATAATAATCACTCAACTGAAAGTCTGACACTTCTGTAGAAGCCCCATAATTTTTATTCTGACTTCGAGAATGGTAGTGAATGGGAAGTCAGGTATCAGGTATCATACTTGATCATACCTTACTTCCCCAATTTTCCGAAATTGTAAACTCGAGATGCTTGGAATGTTGTATAAAATTAAAAAAAAAAAAGATTAAGTCTTGTGTAATAATTTGATATAGGTATTTAATTACTTATTCGTAGAATAATCCAAAATAAAATTTAAAAAACGTTTATACAATATTTCACGGTACACGAATTAAAATGCTGTAATCATAGCTAAAATATTGAATAAATATTAGAAAAACGCATTATAGGAATACATAATTATACAAAAAGTAGGTAATGTCATTGCATATTCCCAAATGATCAAAAAATTAAAAAATATAAAGAATAATTATAAAATCACAGAATTTCTGTAAAGGAAAAAAGGTACAAGAATAGTTTTACATAAATTATCACATCGTTACTTTCCGGTATGAGTTCCGAACCAATCTTTAAGTTTAGCTACATTTTTAACTCGCCATTTAATATTATTCTCTACTCTTTCTAAAGCACGTTTTCTCGCAGCAGAACCCGCTCCAGCTTCCGGATATTTGGCAAAAAATTCTCTCATCTGTAAAATTACAGCTATTATTACTAAACTCTAACAGAATTATTTTCCGTTCTTGCCATGATTGTCTAACCTGATTAAGTCGAGTTTCTGTGGCAAATTGACTGGTAACTTCTCCTACCATTCTTCCAAGGTATCGATCATTAAGCGTATATCTTTTCACTAAATACTCCCATTCATTTCTGTAATATTGACAATTCAAAGATTACAATGGTGGTGGAAGAAGAAGTCTAGGTGGTTAATTTTTAAAAATCTATGTACCTAACAAAGTCCCACACTACAGAAGAGGCAGTTGGATTTTGACCAGTTGACGCGATTAGTGTAAGAAAATCTTGAGATCGAACGAAACTTTCATTTTTTCCCAATTGCAGAAATCTAAAACGAAATATTAGTGAGAATGGCGGTAATATTATCCATAAAATACCTAGACCAAATTTATTTATCAACGCTTTACCTAGTTAAGGTAGTAACATTTCTACTAGCACCTAAAGCTCTCATCATTCTAACTTTATCTTGCGGATTTTGCTC
Source organism: Trionymus perrisii (assembly GCA_900050545.1). Taxonomy (NCBI): domain Eukaryota; kingdom Metazoa; phylum Arthropoda; class Insecta; order Hemiptera; family Pseudococcidae; genus Trionymus; species Trionymus perrisii. The sequence continues at coordinate 4,463 of FIZV01062631.1, read as the reverse complement.
TGATATAAATAGATTCCATAACTTGTCCCATTCCTGACTTTCACTTTGTTCAATACCTTTTACCATAAACATAATTAATACCAATGTACTGCAAAACAGACCCTCGTAATGTACATCAAAATAACGTAGATTAGATACCTACCGTAATACATTATGATTTGTACCAATTCAGGATTCAATTTCATGGCAGGCACGTCAAGCCACTGTCGGAATAACATAGTTGCTTGATTTAAACAAGTTACATTTCCTGCCATGCAACCCAGGTGTAAAATTTGGTATTGATAAGTCCTGTATTGGCAATAAAAAAATTTATAATACGAAATGTACTGCAATTTTAATTTTTTCTTACCTTTGTAGATAATCCATTCGATCTTCAATTTCCCAGGACATTATTTTCAAGTCTTTAATTAAGGAGTTGACGTATTTCTGCAAAAAATAATTAAATTAAGCACACACCTAATACCAACTGTATATCATATTTTGATAAAACACGTACTGTAAAAACTGAATGAGCCTCAGTGCCGTACAATCTCTTATGCAAATTAAAAAATAATGAATATGTAACCGACCACGGAGTACAATGAGTTTCCATCGGTAAATATTTGGTCATCATTAAAGCATTTTCATATGGTACTGTTTCTGACTCGGCTAAACTAAAAACGTCATTCAGCAGACAAGCACGATCGGCCGGATCCAGTATCTGTAGATATAATCAAATAAATATCCTAACATCGAATGGAAAAACAATGACATAAAATTGATAAAATTTATACCCGGTAATTGGATTCCAATACGAGTCTCAGTTTTTCCCATACTTTAAGCTCATAGTTGGTCATGTAATAACCTATATTATGATAATTTACTTTGACCCATTCTACCTTCTCTGACAATTTGAACACCACTTCTTCATCAGTTTTTTTCATCCATATTTTTTGTACCGTTTTAGGTGAAGCAGACGTAATGAAAGTTATAGGTACTTCCCAGCGGTAGCTAAAATTTGATTTATTAGAAATATAATTAAGAAAAATTCGATCTACTGCGTCACTTTCGCCAAGTAAATGGAGATTACTTGAAAGGGCTTTCGGTGATATCGTATTTAGCTGAACTATCTATAAGGTATCGTTTTTGGGTAAATATAACCGAACTGTCGGTTAAATTTACGGTTATCAGAGGAAAACCCATTTGTCTAGTCCAGGTATCCATGAAAGTTGAAACCTGAATGTCACCCGAAAACTTATTCAAATGAGTCCATAAGTCGATAGTTTCAGCATTAGAAAATTTGAACTCATTCATGTACTGGGTGATTCCGCTCCGAAAATTGTCTTCGCCAAGTGTTGCTTCCAACATACGTAAAACTGAAGCACCCTAATACACACAAACGGTCAAGTTTAATGAAAAAGTATGAACGATTAAAAAAAAAGTAAACGTGTACTCGCGGTACTTCTACACACTTTATTATAAGAAATTCCATCAAATATTTCGGTGATTTGATCTGGATGAGAAACTGGTTGTACGATCGGATGTGAATTGAGAGTAGAATCTAATCTCAGAATTGGGTACAGTTCTTCCGTTAGAAATACGTTGTCCTGAAAAATGAAAAATAATATCGTCAATTCCAAGATTAAAAAATAACCAATTAATTCAGTTAACCATCTTATCTTACCAATTCCCATCTTGGATGGACTTGAGCAGTGGCTTTATATGAAACGAAAGTAGCAAACCCTTCGTTAAGCCATAAGTCATTCCACCATTTCATAGTAACTGAAAATAGAATTCGATAAAATAATTCACTAACACTTAAAACTCGAAGTAAACAATCCAAATAAGCTCACCTAGATCACCGAACCACATGTGAGCTATTTCGTGAGAAATAGTTAAAGCAACGGATAACTGATTTCCAACAGAGGCACTTTCATTCGAGCACAATAACCTAGTTTCGCGAAACGTAATTAAACCCCAGTTTTCCATGGCTCCAGAAACGAAATCAGGAATGGCTATGAGGTCTAATTGTAAAATTTCAAAATTAAAAAATGATTGTTCCGTTAAATATTAACCTAGTGTATAAATGAACTCACCCAATTTTGGCAACGGGTAATCCACGTTATAATAAAACATATAATAATTAGCAGCAATTAGAGCAACGTCAGTGGCATATTTCACTTCGTGAACGTGATCTCTGCGGGCGTATACGGTGATAGGAAAACCCTTGTCAGCATAAACTGATTCCAAATGATCAAAATCGCATATGATAAAGCATGCTAAGTACGAAGACATAGGTAAACTGGTATTGAATTTCACTGTGGTTAAACCTGATTCTGGCTTGTTTAATTCTTGACTCTGAAAAGAAAAAGCTATAAGTAAGGCAGAAGCTAAAATTCGTATTGAAAAATTAAAACAAAATTCACTGACAATTTTGTTCATATTGGATAAAGCAATATACCCATTTCCAGATGGTTTAACCAATTCAATATTATACTTCGCTTTAAAGTTGGGCTCATCAAAACATGGGTACGCTTGGCGTGCAAAAGTGGGTTCAAATTTTGTGGTAGCGATGCGTCTGAAGTATAAACAGAATAAAGAAGATTAAACATTGATGAATATTACAAACAACGTACAGAATTCGTAATAAAGTAATTGTATTGAAAAGTACCTTTCTTGACCGTCTGCAGTTTTGTACACACTTTGATAAAAGCCGACGATTTTACCGGTGAGTTTGCCTTCGAATTCCAAGTATAGTTTGTAAGCACCTGGTTCAAAATCTTCCTCAGGAATAATAACCCAAAACTCATTTTCATCGTATTCAAAAGTATCTCTAATTTTAATTTCAGTCCGAGTTTCATTGTCAGCTTTAATTTCGGTTTTTGTAATTTTTAATTCTTTTATATGAACGGAAATATGGCTTTGAGAAGATTTCACCGTAATAGTAATGGTAAGCTTTCCCTGGAATAACCCGGTTCGAAAATTTGGATGGAGAAGTAAACTGTATAGAACAGGTTGTACATCAGGAGATAAACGTGGTTTAATCCATGGTTTGTTTGGAACGACCTCCTGCAAAAAGATAGATTTTATAGATAAAATTTCTGATAATTTATGAAAATTTGGTCAAGATTAACTTATTACAATTACACAATAACTATAAAAGCAAAAACACGAACTTTTCAAAGGAAAATTTATGACACCAATCAACATGTAACCAAAAAATATTCTCAGATGAATAAGCAATTACTTAAAACAATCATCATACCTGCCCCATTTTATCTATAATTTATAACACACGTTGTTAAACAAAATACCAACAACAAGAAAGAATATCGAAACGTTTCAACTTAAAGCTCGCAAGGATTAGTGTTTAGCGGACCAAAACTGAAATCATACTGAATTAGACTTGGTTGCAATAATGCAATATATCCAAAAGATTCAATTTCAACGTTCAATTCCATTGTCTCTTATCAGAGAATTTTCTACGTGGAGCCACATCTTGTAGAGGGTATTATCGTAAATAACTACATCTCGATAGATAATGAAAAATTCCGTAACCGTTGCAAATAAAATACAAGAATATTCCGATCCAACGCTTTCAAATCTTGAAGAGAACCGGAGAACCCCCAAACACCGAAGGCACGCTTTTCACAGGTACCTGGTATTCGCATTTCTTCGATACTGTGCTTATTTTCATCTTACACTAGTTACTATCGTTTAATCAATTATTACTTATCCTGTCTCGATACCTCGATACAATTCAAAAACATGATATATACGCAGGCGCAAGTATAGGTGATTTTAAGAAACTTTGGAACGAATTTCACTCACCATCGATATAGATTGTTTGAAAAAGCGAATTATTCAAAATCTGTTTGTTTCACTGCAATAAATTTTACTGATTCAGTTTTCTACAGTCGGGAAAACTGGAAAACCAAAGGAAATCGAAATCTCTTTTCAAAAAGATGAATTTTCATCGGCTCTTATCATTCCGCTTTGTGATGTTTGTGCAGTTAGATGATTTGTGCCAATGTGCTTAGTTTGTGTTGTGATTGAATTTTGTGATATCTGTTATCACGGAACACGCACACACACAGTCATGTTCACACAAATATCCGCAATTTGCAAACAAGACAAAACGAAACTGACCAAACCCCTCAAGTTCATTACAAGTACTACCTAGTACGACGTACTTTTATTTATTACGTCAAAAACGCGTAATCGAATCCTTTGGATTGGACTTTTGCAGTTTCGCAACAAATTTATTAAAGCAATTATAGCTGGTAAAAAATTTAGAACAGAAAAGGAACGGAAGCGTCTGATCGTCACAATTCTGAATAATTTATCTCTAGATACTGCTAATGTCTTAATACTGCGTATTGAATTCAGATAGGTAACATAATCAGAGGTGTAACGATTACGTTTTTAATCGATTATAATCGATTATCCTAGGCCGATTATTTTAATCGTCCACACATCGATTA
>FIZV01062589.1:0-16264 GCA_900050545.1 Trionymus perrisii | reverse complement strand
CCGTTTCTCTTTCGCGTTCGTTTTTTTTTATTTTTTTTTTTTTTTTTCATTTTTTATAACGAATACTGGAGTATGATATTCTTACAGTTTGTAATTGTGATATGTATTTAAGTCTAGATGATTTAATAAACTTTCTATTCTCTATTCATGTCGATTTAAATCAAATAAATCGTAGTAGTAGTAGTTTGAACGGTTTGAATTTTAATTTTAAATAGTCGAAATTTAGTTTGAGAAAACTGAAATTTTGAAGTTCAAGGCCATTCACGTGTTTTGTAGTTTTCAGTGTTACCAAGTCCAAGTTTTTATTTCGAAAATTGAAATCTAAGTAGGTAAATTTAGATAGGTGTTTGTAAAAATTTAAAATACTGCTCAAAAATGTTTTCAAAAAGTCAATAAAATTTTTATTTCGAATTCGAATTCAAAAGTTCAATCTTTTTTGAAACTTTGACGAAACGATTTTCTTTTGGAACTTTAAATTTTAAAATAAAATCTAAAATGAAACAATTTCTCGAATATTGATACATTTACGAAAACTGCATCGCAACATTAACCATGTCTTACAATATAACGACTCAACAATTTTTAAATCATGTAAGTAGTAAACTCTCATTTTAAACTTGAAAAAGTTTTCACTAATTATGTTCCTTTTATTCGTATTTTAATAGCTTCAACATGCTTGGGGAAGAAGAGATGCTAACCTTGTTTCGGTACGTGTCAGTCTTTCAGAGCGGAAATGATTTATTTGGTAATATGTCGATAAATTGTGTTAATTTTCGATCCATTTTTGCAGGGATTTTTTTCACTAAAAGATCCTCATATTGTGAACAACAACTTGTATCATTTTAATCCGGATAACGCTGAAAATTATGTCGATGCTAACATAGCTGATGTGATCATTCCTCACCTAAAGTAAGTTTTCTTATCATGGTGAAACCACCTTGGGGTATTTCATCCGAACATCATGCCTGGTCTATTTCGTTACAGATGTATCGCTTGCCTGAAAGATAAACGGTTCACCGAAGCTTACAATAATCAATTAGCTGTGATGCAAGCCTTCGTTAAAGTATTTCAAAACTTGAAAAACGACAATTGGCTGATTCCAGTCATCTACACGGTTTGCTTAGATTTAAGAATGCTCACGTACAGTGTGAACACCGAAGTGACCCAGTCGCAGTTGAAAACTGGCGTTGTTAAACCTCGAGAAGCACTTGAAAATACTGCTGAAGCTATTATGGGCGCTTTTCGTGTTTGTGCTGCTGATAAGTAAGTGGATGGTTTATTATTGTAGCGAAATACCGAATTACTGTTGATTTCAAATGTGTATTTGTAGTCGATCAGGTGAACAGGAAACTAAACGATGGGGTATGATGCTGTTCGCCAATCAGTTATTTAAAGTGTATTTTAAAATGAGCCAGTTGCATTTAATGAAGCCTTTAATCAGAGCTATAGAATCTTCTCCTTTCAAGAATAAATTTTCCATTAGTCAGCAAGTTACGTATAAATACTACGCTGGTCTTAAATCTATGATGGATGAAGATTATAAATCAGGTACACGAATACTCGTTTGAAAAAATCATCATTGATATTAATTGTGGTATTGATTTTTTTAGCCAATCAGTATCTAACATTTGCATTTGAACGATGCGAGAAATCGTCGAGAAGGAATAAACAGCACATATTAATTTATTTAATTCCAATTAGGATTTTATTGGTAAGAAAATACACGATATAAAAATGTAAAGTAATACAAATTAATATTTACATACGTAATATGTTTCAGGGTTACATGCCAACGAGGGAAGTACTGGAAAAATACGATTTATTGCCGATGTGGGATATCGCGAATGCTGTGAAAAGAGGCCGAGTTAACGAACTCGTTCAAATCATGTCGACCTATCAAGCTCTCTTGTGTAAATATAGAATTTATACCGTTGTTGAAAAATTAAGAATGATTACCTATCGAAACATGTTCAAGAAAGTGTAAGTTGCCTCGTTATATCAGTGAGAAAATTTTTCAACCAAATTACACCGTATCATGTTTTAGATTCCTGTTGCATAAAAATCATTTAATCGATATGAACGTGCTTATGGTGACTTTACAAATATTCGAAGACCCGGAAATTGATTTAGACGAAACGCATTGCATATTAGCTAATTTAATACACGAGGGTAAAGTGAAAGGATATATATCACTGAGTCATCAGAAACTAGTCCTCAGCAAGATCGATCCGTTCCCCAAATTAACCAGCATCGCGTAATACATTGGCAACCGTTTTATATTATATCCTTTTTTATATGAGTAAATTATTCAAATTTTCTCGTTTTTTTATTAGTCGTTCGATCATGCAATTGTACATTTTTTATTCGATCTAATTCGGTTACTCTTCTCTTGGCGTGTTGTAATCTGTGCCAAGCTAGATGCTTTACTTTCTGTGAACCGTATACAGAGCCTTCGTGAGGCTGACCTGTTGGAGAAATTATCGGATTATTTCGCGTAGATGTTTAATCAAAGGCGAATTGAAAGAGTACACTTACCGGTTGACACTTGAGTAAGGTAGTTGATCTGATCGGTGAGTTTGGTTTCGACATTTCCTAACGTTTTTAAGAACTGGTTAGTGTGACTTTCGACTTGTTTCAGGCTAGATTTTTCTTTACCAAGTTCTGCAAATGCTTGACCTGGGAGGAGTTCTTACGTTAGTTTGAAAGTAAACGAAAATATAAAGCTGTAGGGTCATTACCTGCACTTTGCAAACACGTTATAATATCCTTCTCAATTTCGTCCAGAACTTTGATTTTATCCATAGGACCGACAGACATCTTGTTTCTGGTGTAGTTAGGTTATCAAAAAATACTCGAACATTAGTTTTAAAACGTTAGTTCAGTTAATTCGATCGTTTAAATTCTTTATTTTCGGAAAACAAAACAATTTTTGGTGATTTAAAAAATTTCCTGATAAGAAGTAAACAAACTTTTTTTGGTTTGAAATTCTTGCAGTGTTACCATTTCAAAGACTCTAAATCTCTTTAGTGGAAACTTTCTGAACTTGATTAGAATTTTAGAGTTCGATGACCGAACGCTCTTTTTACGTTTAGTGGACGACTGAAGCGAGTATATGAAATTAGGTGGATCGGTGCAGTAGGATCTTTTGGTTTTGTATCTTCATAAAATATATTGTAGTTAACTTGATTACAGCCTCATTGAGGTTAATATCGAAGTAATATGAAGATTAACTGAAGAAATTGGGTAAAGTTTCACCGGAACTGCGAAAATCTGCTCTTATAGTCACTCATTCTTTCCCCAAAGCATTCAACAGATTTATTCGAATGAATGGAGTTTTTCGTTGCACCTTGATTAATGAAACTTGACGAATAAAATTAAAAATATTATATATTTTACTTATAGCTATCAAAAAATTAATCCTCGTAAAAACACTGTATAAAACACCATAATCAGCAAACTCTTTGGTCTTTGGAAGATATTTCTCTGTAGAATTATTCGAATTTTCTAGGTTTCTTATTAGTAACTCTTTCGTGCAAGTGTTTATTCTTAATTCGATCCAATTCGTTGACTCTACTCTTTGCGTGTTCTAATCTGTGCCAAGCCATTTGTAATACTTTCTGAGAAGCGTATCCAGAGCCTTCGTGAGGTTGTCCTATAAAAAACCAATGGAATAAATTCATATAGAACGATGTTCCATTCGAAAGAAACGATCTAGATCTACTCACCGGTGGATACTTGTGTGAGGTAGTTGATTTGATCGGTGAGTTTGGATTCAACGCTTCCTAGAGCTTTCAAAAACTGATTTGTATGACTTTCGACTTGTTTGAGACTGGTTTTTTCTTTACTTAGTTCTAGAAATGCTTGACCTGAAGCAAAATAACGAATTACGTGGAAAAATGCCAAAAATATCGAGCGGAGATGATTGATTACCTGCGCTTTGCAAACACGTAATTATATCCTTTTCTATGTCATCCAGAGCTTTGATTTTGTCCACTGGAGTGGCAGACATCTTGATTGTGGTGGTATGAATTTATTTAAACACACCAGCATTAATTTTACGTTGTATTTATAGAACTTTTTTGATCTCAAAAACTCAAAACTCTCCGAAATTTAGATTTTGATAAGGGTGTAAATAGACAACAAAAACATACTAGAAAAAAAACATCGAATCAGTGTTGCAATTTTAAGGATTTTAAAATTCCTGTGAGGAGTTGGCAAACTTGAATAATTTTTGTTTTGTGTATGTTTTGTGTGGTTTTGTGTTTTATTTCGTGCCGAAAAATAAGAGTGATAATCGGTGGATGGCAAAGATGTGAATGTGATTTTCATTAAAAAATCTTTTTAATTTGAATAAATACCAAGAAAAATGAAGTGAAAATTATGATTTGAATATTAAAGTTGCATCATTCAATTGCGATAGTTCAAAAGTAAGTTTTCCTGATGTAAAAGTAACATTTTAAACAAATTTATCTTCAATGTGCAAACCTCTTTCAAATTCTTTATATTATTCGTCGTCTCAAATACCGCTTTACGAAGACTTTTGTCTAGAAAAATCACTTATTTTTTTTCCATTTGCAGTACATTCTGCGTCATGGAAGAAACCACTTCGGAAAAAGAAGCAATCGGAAATACCAACGGCGTGCCTGCAGCTCACACCGAAAAATCCATCAAACGTTCTTATAAACAAATTTACAGAAAAGATTGGGAAAATAATCCAATATTCCAAGGTGAGTCACATCTACAAATCATGTTCGCCTTCTAAATAATCAACGAGTTGTAATTTTCTAGGTTGGCTGAGCTCAGTACCTTACGATAAACACAAAGCGGAATGCACCGCTTGCAAAAAGGAACTTTTAGCTCATCGGCTCACACTTTTGAAACACGCGAGCTCAGCTAAGCACCTTAAAAGAGTAGCCATGGTTAACAATTCACTCGCTAATAAAATCCAATCTGTACGTATTCTCTTGCTCATTACTTCGTAAGTAAAACATTTTCGATCTAATTTTCCTCATTTTCAGGACGACCCATCGATGGAAAATTCCAACCCAACCGAACAAAATACTATCAAAGAATTTCAAATCAACGGCACATCAACACCCAACAACGCCGGAAACACTATCGATATATTCCCCCAACTTGTAAACCTAAACAACGTGCATAGAGCTCAATTTACGCAATCGAAGATGAAAATCAATATCGATAAAGAGTTCGCCGAAGAAATGGAAGCTCACCTATCTCAACTGACTGCCGAAGAAGTAGAAACCAGTACGATATCGTTGGAAACAACCGTATCAGACGATCAAACCAACGATACGTCTTCCGGGTCCGTCCCAGTATCGCAAAACATTGGTGATATCATAATTCAGAGTAATTCCTTCGTCGATATACCCGATACTCCCGAAGCTATCAATTTTAAACAAGGTTACGTTGCCAAAAACAAGACTCCTCAAACCATTATCTGCGCCGCTACCTTTGTCGATGCGAAAATAAGCGAAGCTGAGTGCGCCAACGTCGTCAATAAACTAACCACGTATCCGTTGCAGATATCTACTCGTGTTACTGATTATTCTAGAGGAATATCAGCTGTCAATTTATCAATCACTTTGTATATGTTGACTGGAGGCAAATGGGTTTCTGTCGGGCAAAGGTAGTCGTCTCGTATTTCGAGAATTTATTTTTTTCCACGTGTGAACTAATGTTTTGCTGTTTGTTGCAGTGTTACCGATAATGTAGGCAGGTGTAACCTGTTTCATAAAAACGATACGTTCTTCTCAGTTGGATTGTACAAATTGCATTACGATACAGCTACGTATTACAATCAAGAAAATTTAAAATCGTATTTTCCATTCATTGAAATCGTATTTCAAATGAAATCTCTTCATGAGACGCATCATATTCCGTTGATGATATCTCCGAATGGTTATACTGCTTATAAAAGTATGGACTATTAGGACATCTCACGTCAATCTTCAAGCCGGTCTAATAATCCAAAGTTCCTGCGTCCAGTATTCGTTTTGTATTTAGATTAGGATTTTTATTATTGATTGAAAGTTGAAACATTTTATACGATTTTTTTTTAAAGAACATTTTACAATTGTTGTTATTTTGTTTGTATTATTTCTTTCGAAAGATTGAAATGGTGTAATACATTGAATATGTCATGTTGACGAAAAATGTTTGCATGCAAATTTATTGATACTTTGAATACATACGTCTTTTCGATTTTTATGCTAGTAAAGTTATTTCATTTGAGTAGTAATTTTTAATTCGTCATCTCGATGATATTCTCTACAATCGGTTACACAGCTCATAGTTAGTTGTAGTTATTTCGATAATTCTGCTTTTGTTGAAAATGAAATTTCCACAACGATACAATCAAAATCTTTTATTATTTGCAGAATGAAACATACCAGACACAAAAGTTTGGTATTTTATCACAACTATGACGTCACACCAAATCAGTCAATGGGAAGCCTTCTTTCTGCAAAATCGTTACCATGGAAACGTATCCTAAAAACAGGTTCATTATTCACCTGTGAATCATCCACCTGCTGCCTGCTGCTGAAAAGCATTCCAAAATACGCATTCCTCGCACAAAAATGAGATAACATTCGAAATGTTTATTTACCTGAGTAAAAAAGTAAGTGATTTACCCATTTGTGTCTTCGTAGCGGTTGTTTAATCATCGATTCTTTCTCAGATCGCCATACCAAACAATCTCAAAGTAAATTGCGTACAATGGAGTACGGAAAACGGTTGCATTGCTGCAGGTGGAGAAGACGGTTTGTTGAAAATCTTGAAATTGGATTCAGGTGAATATTTCATACGATCTGGGTACCATTTTACTACTCCAGTGGGTACAATATTCACATTTTCGTAGAAAAAGTAAAGAATGCCGGCGGTACGTCGATGAATCAAACCTTGGAAGGACATTCCGGTAACGTACAAATTGTAGCTTGGAACGAACAGTACCAGAAGTTGACTTCTAGCGATGATAATGGCTTGATAATCGTGTGGGTATTGCATAAGGTGAGTAAAGTGTTCATTTTCACATTCACGTTCAACTGTTGGCAAAACTTATTGTTTTCGTCTTTTTGTAGGGAACATGGTACGAAGAAATGATAAACAATCGGAATAAATCTGTAGTCAAAGGTGTTGCATGGAACTATGACGGTCAAAAAGTATGCATCGCTTACGAAGACGGTACGATTCCTTCCTAAGACAGGAGCTGGTTATAGGTACCTCCTTATTTAATGAAATTTCTCATCTCGTAGGAGCTGTTATCGTCGGATCAGTCGATGGAAGTCGTATATGGGGTAAGGAGTTGAAAAAGCTCGGTTTAACTGCCGTTCAGTGGTCACCAAACTCTAAATATATTTTATTCGGTACTCGAAATGGTGAACTGCATTTGTATGATGATGAAGGAATATTCGCAGTAAGTTTAGTATCACGTAACTTAATTTTATTTATGAAATGACCTATTGATGATATATTTCTCAATTTAGATGAAAATTAAAGTAAGCTGTTTACCAGCTGTGCATGTGATAGTTCATATTGCAGCAATTCATTGGTATAACGGACGTAATGGATATTTTGCCGAGAATTGTCCAGTCCTAGCGATAGTTTATCAATCAGGGCATACGCAGTTGATGAGAAATCAGCACGATGAAAGTAAGTAAACATTTTCATCAATTTTATTTCAACTTTTGATTTTTTTCCCCCATCTTAAAGAACCTATCATATTGGATATCGGTATGTACGTAACGAATTGTCGATGGAATCACGACGGTAGCATTTTGGCCCTGACTGGTTCAACGATCTTGGTCGGAGAAGCCAAAGAGACCAACATTGTTCAGTTTTTTTCACCATTTGGCGAGGTAACTCGTTAATAATAATTGTGATCGTATTGTAACAATTTCGCTAACATTTGTTTCCTTATCAGCACATTCGTACGTTGAAACTACCCGGTAGCCAGGTCTCCGATTGCAGCTGGGAAGGTAATTCGTTGAAAATTGCATTGGCTGTCGACACGTTTGTATATTTTGCCAACATTAGACCGAGTTATTCGTGGTGTTATTTCTCAAATACGGTCGTCTTTCCTGTGAAAAATTGCCAAAAAAATGAAACCATTGTTACCTTTTGGGATACGAAAAATAACGAAGTAAGTTATTTGTCGAGAAAGGTTTCTCGAAAGCAAATTCAATTTTTTTTCGTGATTCTCAGAGTAATCAGAAAATCGTCAAATGTTTACTTTCGTTGGCTGCCCATAAAGATCATTGTGTTATGGCTGTTGAAACCGAAGCATCTAATGCTCGTTACATGTTGATGGTGTGTAACGTTCTGACCACGGTGATCGACTGTAAGTTTACTCGATAGAATTATCGTAGAATTAGAATTGAATTTTTCATCTCAAACCTGATATACCTATTTTAGGTAAATTTATGGACTTGAAGCCGATCTGGGTTTGTATAAATAGTACCCACATTTTCGCCGCATCTCACGAGAATTTCATCGTTTGGCATTATGTGACTCCGAAATCTCGATCGTCGATGTTCAAATTAGGAAGTAAGTCGATGCCACTAATTTTTCCATGTTTTTACTTCGATTAATTCGCAATGTTGTTTTACAGACTCGAGACATAAAAAAGAAAGACTGTATCATATCGACGACACACCCTCCGGAGTAGCCGAAGTTATTCAAGATTTAGATAAAAGTTTCGAGGTAAATTATACTTCTTTCAACTTTTACTTTATTAACAACTTATGCCAATAAAATGATACGACCTTTATAAATATTTGAACTAATTATTTGCGCATTTTCTTGGTTGCAGCTTTCCTCGAGGTCGCAGGTACGAGTAAAACCCTTTGAATATTTCATTAAATAATTGCACGATGCACCTGAGAAGTTGGAACGAATTGGTGAATGGTCGATTTGCCTTACATTATTTTTTTCTGTAGCCCACCAAGGATCCAATCTGTTGTATGGCTTGCTCCGATAAAACCCTGCTGATAGGAAGACGTAGCGGAACGATTCAAAGATACACTTTACCTCAAGTTGCCCTAATCCAAAGATTCGCTCTGTCGACGAAACCTCAATCTATCGCTATAAATTGTAACAGCACGTAAGTTACGAAAACTGAACTAAATTCTTTAATATTTTTATCCTTTTGTGACGTTCCTAATTTATAGAAAATTCTCAGTCATCGATTGCACCGGGGCTTTATCTTTGATTAATTTACATAAAGAGGTCTCCGGCAAGTACGGTGTCAGTAAAGAAGAAGGCGCAGCTCAGGTCGACAGACGAGATGTTTGGGATATGAAATGGGCCTCCGATAATCCTCAGTATTTAGCTATAATGGAAAAGCATCGAATGTATGTGTTGAAAGATGGCCTCCCAGAGGAGCCTATCAATAGTTCAGCGTACATTGCTGACTTCGAGGTCAGTTCTACATTCACATGAATGCGATAAAACAACCAACACAGTGGCGATTCTGAGAGCAAAAATATAGGGAAGTCAGAAAGTTGATACACTACAATGTCACGTTTTCAAAGGGGTGTTTTATGGAATGAATTAAAAATTTAATTTTTTAAAGAACTATGCGATTTTTATTTTAAAATTAAACGGTTGAAATTTCTTTAAAATTTAGAAAAAAAAATTTCACACTTTCAAAAATTATCAAATTTTCCAAAATCGAAAATCGTTGAATTTCATAAAATTGTCTAATTCACAAAATTGATGATTTTTTCAAAAATTGCAAAATTTTCAAAACTCATCACTACCTACTTCTTATTCAAAAATTGTTAAATTTTTAAGAATTACAAAATTTTTCAAATTTGTAAAACTTTCCAAAATTGATAATTTTCCAAATTTGTATAACTTTCCCAAATTGCAAAATTTTCAAAAACTGACAAATCTTTTAAAATTGACAAATTTTCGAAAAATTACAAATTCTCCAAAATTGAAAAATTTTTAAAAAATGACAAATTCTCCAGAATTACCAAATTTACAAAAATCGTTCACATTTTTAATGATTTAATAATTTTCAGAAATTATAAATTTTCAAATTTTCAGTAATGCATAAATTGTAATTTTTTAGGGGTATTAAATAAAATCACGACCCTCCTTAAATTATTTAAAAGTTCAAAATTTCTAAAGTTGACAAATTTTTTTAAATTGACAAATTTTTAAAATTGACAAATTTTCCATAATTAGAAAATTTTCCTAAATTGAAAATTTTTCAAAATTGAAAATTTTTCAAAATTGACAAATTTTTTTAAATTGAAAATTTTTCAAAATTGGCAAATTTTCTAAAATTAACAAATTTTTTTAAAATTGACTAATTTTTCAAAATTGACTAATTTTTTGAAGTTATGAAATTTTTCAAAATTGCTGAATTTACAAAAATCGTTAATTTTTAACTATCCAATAATTTTCAGAAATTATAAATCTTCAAAACTTTCAATTTTCAGTAATGCATAAATTATATTTTTTTTTAGGGGTATTAAAAAAATCCCCCCCCCCCTTCGCCCAAAATATATCAAAAGAAACATTATAATAGAACTCGATGAAACGTCCTCAAAAAGGTACAAATTGATAAACAAAAACTTTTTTCACTTTATTTTTTTTTTAAATCCAATTAATTTTTTTTTCAATTTCTAATTTTTAAATTATTTAAAAGTTCAAAATTTTTAAGTTTTTCTAAAAATTTCTGTTCATGAATTAGTAATTAATTTCAATTATTCACATGCGAAAATTCAGCCCATGAAGCACGAAACTCTGCATTGACGGGGAATTTTTTTTTTAATCTTGCAGAATTTTAGAACCACTTTTACAAGGTTTTAATTTTTTTTACGATTATTACTTCATAAGAATCTCCTTTCTTTGAAAATTTGGAGGGAAGTCGGACTTCCATGACTTCCCTATCAAATACACCCCTGAGCCTACAGGATTAATTTAGGATCTTTTTACAGAATTTAGAAATTAAAGGAGTCTTACTAGACGAAGTGATCACATCTGCTGATAATCTCAGGCTAGAAAATTTGACAAATTTTGAAACTAAATCTTTACGAGATACCAGAGAATTATTGCAAAAAATTGGCATCCAAGAAGCGACTGCTTTTATCGAGAAAAATCCGCATCCAAGGCTTTGGTTCGTATAGATAGTGTAACCCATTTAAATATTTTTTATTTCAATTTCAACCAATTGGTGGTATTTTTTCGCAGGAGACTGCTGGCCGAAGCTGCTCTCCAAAATTTGGACCTGACCACCGCTGAGATGGCCTACGTTCGACGGAACGACTACGGTGGCATCCAACTTATAAAAAAATTATCCAATATACAAAATGGGCAACTGAAAAAAGCCGCCATTGCCGCCCACTTGGGCAATTTCGACGAAGCCGAAGAACTCTACCTGATGGCTGATCGTCGAGACTTGGCTATTGAGCAACGTGAAAAATTAGGAGACTGGTTTCGAGTCGTCGAATTGATGAAAACAGCTTCTGTGAGTTCAGATAGTCAGATGACCAAGGCGTGGAATAACATCGGGGATTATTTTCTCGAAAGGAATAAATTGTGAGCAATTTTTCATTTGCACGTATAATCGAATCGTAATCCAATAATTAGGCTCGTTTGTTATTTCTAGAGAAGCTGCGAAAGAATATTACTTAAAAGCGGGCAATTTCGAAAAGCTGATTGTCTGTTATCAATATTTAGAAGACTACGATGCTTTGAAATCCGTCGTATCAATGTTACCCGAACGGAGCCCTTTACTAGAGAAAATCGGAGAAATATTTGCCAACGTAGGAATGTGTGCTCAATCTGTCGATGCGTATTTAAAGGTTGGTCCAATAATTCACCAACTATGTGCTTTTTTTGTGATTTTAATCGAATCGCGTTTATTTAAAAGTGCGACGCTGTTCAAACGGCCGCCGAAGTCTGCGTCAAACTGAACGAATGGGATCGAGCACTTCAGCTAGCCAATCGATACTCGACCAATGTACAAATTCTTCAAATGTTCGAGAAACACGTTCATCAGCTGCTTCAAAAAGGCAAAACATTGGATACCATTCAACTGTATCGTAAAGCAGAACGATATTTGGAAGCTGCCGAGTTACTTTTTGATGTAATTATTATTATTTTGGTTGCATATTGAGGACAAGTCTTCAAAAAGATTTTTGGAGGGGGCGCATTTTTTTTAAAAATCACAATCCAATTCTGAAATTAACCCCCAAAAATCATGCATTAAATTGACAATTTACAATTTCGGAAAAGTATTGGATCATTAAAAATTGACAATTTTTGAAAATTTTTCAATTTTGAAAATTTAATAATTTTTAAAAATGTGGAGATTTTTAAAAAAGTAACGACTTTTTAAAATTCAATAATTTTTATGAATCAGAGAATTTTATAAAATTCAACAATTTTGAGAAATTTGGAATTTTTCGAAAATTTACAGTTTCGAAAAATTATTGGATCATTAAAAATTATCAATTTTTAAAATGTAATAATTTTTAGAAATGTAAAATTTTTTTAAAAGGCAATGACTTCTAAAAATTTTACAATAATTTTTGAAAAATCATTAATTTTTGTGAATCAGAAAATTTTATAAAATTCAACAATTTTGGGAAATTTGTTATTTTTTGAAAATTTACAATTTCGGAAAATTATTTGATCATTAAAAATTAACAATTTTTAAAAATTCGTCAATTATGGGAAAATTTTCAATTTTTAATTTCGAATAAATTTGTCAATTGTTATCGACACTGCAGGTAGATAAACTTGAAAATTTCAGCAGATGGAATTTTAATAAATTAACGGCGGTGAAGTAATTTTGAAATTCTAATAGAAATGTAAAAATGGTAAATTTTTCGATCAATGCCCAAAATTGTCGATTTTGATATTTTAAAATTCAGATTGAAATGTTCATCCTTTTACAAGTTTAATTAAGAAATTTAAATCTACATCAATTTTTAAAAAACAAAAATATTAGAATTTTCTGTTAAAGGCTGCAAATTTTAAAAGTTTTCTTCGTTGAAATTTTTGATTAAAGTTAACTTGAATTGGAATTTTGATGGAACTTGCAAATTATGATATTTTTAATTCTGCCAACAATTAGACCTACTGATTAAAAACTATAGTTTTAAATTTTCATTCAGCTTAGGTCGTAAACAATCATTTTTAAATGATCCAGGCCAAGGTCCTCTGCTCTTTTTTATACCTCTAATTTTCGTATAACCTAATTCACATTCCTGGGTTTTGGAACATTTTGGAATTAAAAAATTTTCATTCGATCCAAGATCCCCACTTTGGGTTTAGGCGATACCTCAGAATTTTCAATTTTAGGTTTAAAACAACCTTCCCCTCCACGTCTTTTTATTTGGCATATTTCCGACTTTTTTAATATTTCGAATGACTCTAAGTTTCCCCTCTCCTCCCCCTAAAATCAAGGTCATCTAATTTATCAGAAATTAAAATTTTTCACTATTTATTTCAACTCAACCTTCATTTTTTCATTTGAAACATTTCGGAATTTTAAAATTTTTTGAATGATGCAAGGTCCTGGGTCCCTTCTTTGGACTTGAGTGAAACCAAAGAATTACTATTCCTCAATTTTGGTATACTTAACCAAATTCCTACTATAATAATGAAATGAAAAACATGAAAAATCAAGAATAATCAATAAAATTCGTATGTGATAGGAAAGAAAAATGGGGAAATTTACGGTTACAAAACCAGAAATGCCATATTTTTTTCTTCAACGGATATAAATAATTTCTCGAGTTATTATTCCCAGCAGTGCCTTAAGAGTTGAAAACTCCAAACTAAAGACTACAAATCACTCTCTTTTCATTGAATTTTGTAAAACAACCAACCATTCGTGGAATCCAACTTTCAAAATGCCCACGCCACGTTCTTCGCTTATTCTATAACGACGTCGTTTCATAAAAGTAGGTACAATTTTCACAATCTCAATCCGCCGTCGTCATCGTCAGTAAGTATTTCATTGTCCATCTTAATCTAAGAGAAAAATAATTTTTTTAGAATTACTTGCTCGTGCTCTCTCTATTTCGAAAACTTCGCAACAATTCGCCTGCCTCTTGCGCCTGTAAAAAAAACACCACAAACACAAAGGAATTTACCGATAAGAAATCAACTTCCATAAACAATTTATTTTTCGTTAGTAAAAAGAATAAAAACACATGAAATAATAATAAGTACCGTGGGTTGATCGGGGAAAAAAAAGACAAGAGACAGAGTAAAAAAGAAGAAAAAATCACAAATCCATCTTTAATAGTATAGTAAGCTTTGGAAATTGTTTCCATTAATTCTTCAAAGCAAACTCGTCAGCCCAAAAGTTTTACATTTCTCGTATTAAAAATGACTGAAATATTAAAAAAGTTTCTTGGCGTAGTTTTTGGGTAATAGGTACACGAAGGGTAGATACGAGAGAGAGAAAAACAAAGCTCGCAACTTTTCTACAAGAGCATACCTGTATATCGTGCTAAATGTGTTTCCTGGCGCCCGCTCCGCTCCGCTACCATTTCTACGCCCAAATATCCGAACGTTATATCTTCATCAAGGGCTACAGTTTGCGTTTTATTTTTCTCGCCACAGCGCTGAAAACATGGCAAAACAAACTTCAAAGAAATGCCCATATCAAAAGACGACTGCGAACGCGACGCGACGGCGACGCCCCTCGCCTCGCCTCGCCTATTCTTCATGCTCGTGTACAGTTGTTACGTATGTATATGTACAGTACACCCAGGTACTTTTTTCTTACATCTAAGTACGAGCAGTAAGTGCATTCCAAACTAAACTAAGACGAGTGAAAACAACACGTTGCGAGAAAAATTCACTACACGAGCTCTTCATCAGTGTCAAACTCATTTTCCGTTGTGTTCGCCGGATTATCTTGCGTTTCGGTGGAAATTTCTTCTTTCGCCGGCGTTGGGGTTTCTTTGATGTCTTCTATTTGGTCATTTTTCAACGCTTCGGTGAGCGTATTTCCCATAAGAATGAGCTAAAACGAAAAGAAAAAACACAACACGAACGAGTAAGTAACAAAAACGAATAAATCGTCTCAGATGATGTACATATTTGTCAAGGTACGAACTTGAGCCCTTGAAATACGTACCTCCTTATCGATATTGGGTAAAATGTTGAGTAAATGTAAAAAATTCGAATGATGTTTGACAGCTTGCGTTTTCTCATTTAACGAGAACAAAAACCAGGCGTAATTAACGCACGCTTCGATGTCGTTTTTATTTCGTTTCAGCGCTTCTTCAAAACATCGTTTGCAATTCGTAACGTCACCGAGGTGTTTTAAAGCTACTGCAAATAAGAAAAGGAAAAAAAAATCGAAATAGGTGTTAAAAATTGAGACTAATTTTTCTTTTTTTTAGTTTCGAATAATTTGTTAATTCTCGAAATTCTAATTTTACATTTTAAGAAATTTCGGTTGAAGTGGTCAATTTTGAAATTTTCATTAAAGAGTTGGATTCGAAATGTTTATTAAAATTATCAATTTTTCAGTTTCGAAAAAATTGATAATTTTTCCAATTTCAACGATAGTTTGAAATTTTTTAATTTTAACGAAACCTCCAGTTTTATAATTTTTGTGAAAAATATAAATTTCGCATTTCAAAAAAATTGTCAAAATTGATTATTCAAAAAAGCGACCAGGTGAAACACTTTTTGTAAAAATTTTCAAATCTGAAATTTCACTGTTTATACATTTTAAAATTTTGATTCGAAATAGTGAAATTTCAAAATTCTGACATATGTACTTAATTCCAAGTTATCAAATTTTGATGAAAACTTGGAATTTGAAAATTTTTATTTATTTCAATAAAAATTCCGGAGTGGCAGTTCTTGCAAAAATTTAATTATGATATTTTTAAGATAATCGCACATTTAGAACCCTTTTCAGTTTCTAAATTTCAAATTTGAAGGAATATGATTATTGATTAATTTTTTAATTATAGGGGGAAAAAGTGTAAAGAATTATATTTTTTTAAATCCGTCAATTTAATGTTATAAGTACCTACGTATTTAAAATTGTAATTATTTTAATCTTAAAAAATTGTAAATCAAAAAAAAAAAGTTTAAATTTTGTGAATTGAAAGTTTTTTGAAATTTTGATGAAATGATTGATCCTCTACCTACTTAAGTTTCTAATGGAATACAAATTCAGAAACCTCAATAAAATCTGAAAACTTATTCTCAAATAAAAAAATAATTTAAAGAAAAAAAATTAAAAATTTTG
>FIZV01062574.1:0-10944 GCA_900050545.1 Trionymus perrisii | reverse complement strand
AAAAAGTCTTAAAAATGTCCGCCTGTGTACTGTATGTATTCAACAAAATTTTTTTCCAAACGACCCCCCCCCCTTAATGAGAAGATAGAGGAGTCCTAAAGAAGGATGGAACGAAGGTCTCCATGAAATTTTTTTTTAAAAATCCTCCGACTTTTTTTTGCCGGACACCCTAGTTTCCTTTCTTAGAAAATCATGATTTTAGAGGATAAAAATGTATTTTTTCGAAAAATTCATAGTGATAGTCCTGATAGATAATTGCAAAAAACGCCGCGGCGACACACATTTCACGCTCTAGCACGCGTTGCACGCGAGGTACGGGGCCCTTAAAACCAAAATTTGCTCTCCTCTAAAGTTATAGGAACATCTAATCATCAAGAGTTTTCCATTTGAAAAAAAATCAATGCCTAGCAGTGATGGGGGGGGTGAACTTTTTTGGAACGTTTTTTTAGCCAGTGTGCCAAAGCAAAGACGAAAAACAGTCAAAAAGCAAAATCTTCTCAATGGATGGTGAAAGTGATGAAAAAAAAAAAAAGTTGGAAAGAAACATCCCACGAAGAATTCTCATATTATATACAGAAAAATTTTCGACGACAAAAAATATTTTCTGGTCTAGAAAATAATTTATTTGAAAAGATAGAAGCTGCCGACAAGTAGCGAGGACTTTCCCATAAACTACTGTTACACAATATGTATTATCATTTACCCACGTATACATTTACATAACTATCATGACCAGAAAGAAATACGTAGCTAGTGGCTATCATATCCAGTGAAATATTGCATTTAGTATATCCGAAGGTTCTGCTCGCCTTAGCACTAATAAGCCTTCCGCTGATATTCACTAACGTTGGGCAACGTGACAAAAATTTGCCCACAAATGTAAACATTTTATAAATTTTGTTACGAATCTCTATTTCTTGCAATTATTGACCAATATGAAGATCGTTGATACTGAAAATTTCACATCGAATGCGCCAATCTATTCTTATGTTTTTCCTTTCGAAGAAAAATTCTCTCCAACACGTGCCAGACAATGGATGAACGAGAACTACTCGAATGGATATTTGTTCTGCGGTATTTACGTATTTTTAATCTTCTCGATACAATTCTACATGCGTAATAAGCCTCGATACGAATTTCGTCGAGCTTTGGTATTATGGAATGCTGGGCTTGCCATATTTAGTACATTCGGAGCATTGCGATCGGTCCCCGAATTATATCACATGTTGAAAGATCACAGCTTGTATCATTCTGTTTGCTATCCAACGTAAGTACACTTCACAATCGAAATTACACTCATTACATTATCTCGAATTGGACCAACCTTCATTGTATCAATTCCAGGGTATTGGAACCGACCAAAGTAACCGAATTTTGGAGCTGGTTATTCACCATATCCAAACTTGCCGAATTGGGCGACACGATGTTCGTAGTTCTGCGCAAAAATCCATTGATATTTCTTCATTGGTACCATCACGTCACCGTGCTACTTTACATGTGGTTGGCATTTGCCGAGAATTCATCTTACGTTAGGTGGTTCATTTCAATGAATTATAGCGTTCATTCGTTCATGTACTCGTATTATGCTTTACGAGCTTTAGGATTTTCTGTGCCAAAACTCATTATGATGTCGATAACGTTTTCGCAAATTGTACAAATGGTTATTGGATGCACTGTTGTTGCATTGGCGTATAATTATCGCTTGAATGATCAACCTTGTCAGGTTACAAATTGGAATATGGTATTTTGTTGGTGTATGTATTTTACTTATTTGATACTGTTTAGTAGATTATTTTACAAGATGTATCTAAAGCCATCAAAAAAACAGTATTCTTCTATTCCTATTCCTGATTATAATATAAAAATAAAAGGGAAATAATATTATGTATATGTATTGTATATGTACTTGTATACTCCATCAACGCAAAACTTGAAAAAAAAAATCCAAACTGCAAAAGAAAAAGTGCCCGCAATGACCAAGGAAAATTTAAAATTGATAGATGAAAGAAAGCCTTTATTTATACAGTTGTACACAGCAACACTACACGTTTTTTGTCAAACGATCAAACGTGTAACAATAAAAGCAGATATTTATTTACTCTGTCAAAAATTCCACACCTGAAGATAAAAATGGGGTTTCATACAATTTTCTAACACTCCAGTGATAAAGTTGAAAAATTGACACTGTTGGAAAACTTAAACGATTTTAGTTTCAGTTTCAGTTTTTCCATCACTGCATACTCATATCCGTGAAAAAACTAATGAAAGTCAATTCTTGGAGGTTCTCCTTCGATAGGAACAATTCCTCATCAAGTCATCACCCACCAAATCCTTAAAAAATAACCATTTACATCGATAAAGATAACAAGTTATGTCAGCCATACTTTTTTTTATTGTTTTTTCAAGAACGCTGTAAAATTCCACTAAGAAATAATCAATTGTCTGTCGTTGGGTATGAGCAGTACCTCATAAATAACTTCACTTTTTTTTCCTGTCTAAAATTAAGTATTCAAAAAATGTCTGAAAAAGTGATTATTACTGTGAACGAGGGTAAAATACGAGGCATCAAGAAAAAAAGTAAATATTCCAATGTGGAGTATTATTCCTTTCTAGGGGTACCTTATGGACAATCAACAAGTGGCCAAGCTCGTTTCAAGGTAAGTAAAATGCGATTATAAAGGAGTCTGGAAAATAATGAGGCAAATACCCGCGTAATAGGTTCGGTTTAACTAAACGTACAGGAACCAACAAAAGTTAAACCATGGAATGGGGTATTGGATGCTGTGACAGAGAAAGATGGCTGCATACAATTCTCTTTGCTACAAAAACTGAGAATATGTGGTTCGGAGGATTGTTTGTACAATAATATTTACACGACTGAAGTAAATTCCTATTTTGTAACACAAATTCAGCACATTGCACACAATAAAATAATCGGATGAATGTTTAGATTCCTCGAAAAGGTGATCCTTTGAAAGCGGTAATTGTTAATATTCATCCAGGTGGATTCTATCATGGGTCACCGGATCCTTCCCATTATGGGTCACCGGAATTCATCATACATCACGATATTGTTTACGTTTGTATTGCGTACAGACTGAGTATTCTAGGTAAGTTTAGTATTCTACCTTTACTCAAATCATAATATGTATTTTGTAATTATTTGAAAGTGAGCACATTCAAAAAATTAATTTTTATTTTTAATACGTTGAATTGATTAAATACATATCTCTTTTGGTAATTCAATGAGTTAAAACATCTTAAATAGAAATACATAGGGATGTATTTCAGGAGCATTGAATCTGAATTTGGAAAATTGCTCGGGTAATCAAAACATAAAAGATATAGTATTAGGTTTACAGTGGATAAAAGACAATATCAGTAATTTTGGCGGTGATCCAGAAAATGTAACGATAATGGGAAGCAGCAGTGGATCTGCAATGGTTCATTGGTTACTATTAAGTCCATTAGCCAAAGGTATTTATATTTCATTTAGTACCACCAGATGTCTTCTCTTTTCTAAACATACTTTATGATTATTCCTAAAGGCTTATATCATAAAGCAATTCTCATGGGGATGTATAATTTCTCTCCACCATTAATTGTTCCAACCGAAAACATTACAACAGCTTATAAAATTGGACAAAATTTGGGTTAC
The DNA here is from genome assembly GCA_900050545.1 of Trionymus perrisii. Taxonomy (NCBI): domain Eukaryota; kingdom Metazoa; phylum Arthropoda; class Insecta; order Hemiptera; family Pseudococcidae; genus Trionymus; species Trionymus perrisii. Next base: position 7,286 of record FIZV01062574.1, on the reverse strand, counting down.
AAGGGAGAACAACACGAACGAAAAAACCTTCTACGATTTTACAAGAAGCTACCCATGTTTAGATTAATTTCTTTCAGGCCAGAAGACTTATTCAAGAAGGTATGAAGATAAAATGTGATATCTTTAAGCTAAACACAGTGCCACAGTCTCGTAACATTCTATTATTTCAGGCATCTTTACCAGTGTACCCTTCCTCGCCATTTCTCAATACTTACGAGGATCCCAAAATTTCGCCAAATTCTGCCCTCCCATTACCACCCGAAGAACTAATTCCTTCAACGAACAGAGTACCAATGATCGTAGGTTGTTGTGAACGAGAAGCAATAATGGCACTCATTGGTATATGAACTCAGTTAAAAAAGAAATTGAAACGAGTGGGAGTAAAAAATGATAAATAAATTCCAGGTCCAAATAAAATAAACCTAGAAGAATCATTTTACAACGTTCTTCGCCAAAATAAGTTAGGATGGGGGAAAAACCTAACCGATGATGACCTGAAACAAATCCAACAGCAAGTGGAATCTTTTTACATGAATGGCCATGGTGTTGAATCAGCCTCACTTACAATGAAATGTGATGTAAGTCATGATATGCATAAGTACCTAACTCAACAGACAGATCAAATAATGTAAACGTCGATTTTTTTTTTTTTAGATTTTAACCGACATATCACTGTCAGACATTTACGATACACTGATCGACCTAGTATCAGATGATCTATCATCTTCAGTTTACGTTTACAAATTTCAATATGAGAGCAATTTGTGCACGATGAAAAGTAAAATCACACCTTTGTTAGAATCACCTGTGCATGGTGAGTAGAATTCATCCGCATCGAGCCACGTCGGCTTCTCGACTCCAGCGTTGCTTAAATACATATTTAATAATCTTTACAGGAGCTTTCCACGCAGCCGACTACGCATTTTGGAGTCACAGTACGCCAATGGCAGGTAAAAACTTGGAATTGGTGACACCAAAAGATCGAGAAATAATAGACACACTGACAAGCGTTATTACCACATTTGCCAAAACTGGGTACGTAAGAAATGCACATGTTATACATCTTCATTGAGTGAACATCGTTTGCACTGTTTTTGGTTATAGTAATCCAAATTCTGAAACTCTTGGAGTAGACTGGAAACCTACAAATAAGGACAATCCGCATTATTTAAATATCAACGAAACGTTGGAAGTAAAAAATGAAATACTGAACGGAAAACGACTCGAATTTTGGCATAAACTGAAACAACAATACAAGAGGAACTAAACTAATCTATTTATTCGAAAATTTCAAAATAAGAATTATTGGTAAATTATTTCAAAATACTACAATGGATTCTCACTTTTGCAAATCTTGTATGTACGTAGCAACATACGTATGTATGTGCCTACCTTAATGGAAACATTATGATTTATGTTATCAAGCCATAAGGAGACTATAATTAGATGAAAATCTAATAATGATGTAAGCATTTATACTAAAGACATGGGCTTACCCAGAAATTATGAAAGGGGGGCTCAAATTCAGAAGAGCAATGGGGAAAAGGGTAAAAACCTCAGACCAAAAATTGATTCCTTTTTAAAAGTGAAAACGGTAAAGTCAGTGACGTTGTCAAATAGTAATTCAATGGGAGGGAGTGTCTCTGTGAAAAAAACTAATACATCGTCTAAAACTGGAGAAAAAATTATAATTTTATCAAAGTAAGCAAAATTATTGATCCTGAGCGAAGCAAGGGTGAAAATTTTTATTTACAAAAACATTCAAAAGCTGAAATTTCATTATTTTTCCAACTTTTCTGTCGTCAAGGTTACATCTCTGAGGAGGTCTGGGAACCTTCAACAAAATTTCTAAACCGTTCTGCAGCCTTTAGGAAATTTTTGGAAATTCCAGTTTACCAAAAATGGTGTAAAATTCGCACAAGTTCAGCTCAGCACGTATAATTTCAGATGTACCATATTTGTAACACCCTCGATCAATTGGATACGTTTATTGCAAAAACTTTTCTTCCTGGTTCACAACCAAATTTTTCTTCAGCCACCAATTTCATGAAAAAATAAAAAATTCGCTACCCGTGTGCTGATCGACGATCGACAAAATTATCTGAAAATCGATTTACATCCTAGTTTTGGCATTCCAAATTGATTAGAAGCGGAGCTGAACTGTTCTAGAGCCTCCACCAACTTTTTGGAAATTCTAGTTTTCCAGAAATGCTGTAAAATTTGTCCAAGTGCAGCTCAGCACGTATAAATTCGGATATATCATATTAGTGACCCCTTCATCGATTTGTACTGGTTATTCCAAAAAATTTTGTTTCGGGTTTACAACCTAATTTTTCTCCAGCCATCAAGTTCATGAAAAAATAACGTGGTTCACTACCTAGAACCATTATCTAATATAAAATATATGGATCATCAGAGATCATGCATCATCAATTCATCATGTTGTTTATTCTTCTGCTGAACTACCAATGTAGATTACACTTATTGGGTATGGGTAAACAAATTTCGAAAACAGGGAATAGCATGGGTATTATGCAGTCTGTTATTTAAAATTTTTTTGAAATTGGAGGAGCGAACCATTTAAATTATCACAATGTCTTGCAAGTGGCCAGAAGAAATTCCAAACAGTTTCACAAAGAAAAAAATGGATTTTTTATACAGGTGGTGGCATAACGCTCTTTTCCAAAATTACATTGGAATTCCATCTTCTTGCAAAACATTCAATTGGGATCATGTGAGTTATTTTCAAAATGATTTATTTTTTGGTAACAACGTTTTCAAGGTAAAATACTAGTTTAAACCAGTTGTTCAACAAACTTCACTAATAAGTATGTAATATACCTATCGGTACTTTGACAAATAAATTTATAAAGATACTTTGTTGTATTCCTAGACAATGGGGGCCACCTTATCGTTCTTCTTTGGTTCTTTTACAATGTGTCATGGAAAAAAGTTACCTAGAAATGAAAAAAATCTACTACCTTCCTACAAACTATTTTCAAAATCCTTGAATACAATGATAACGCGAAGTACACCCATTATTACCCTACTCATTTGACGTAAACGATTTACAAAATGTGACTAAGTAAGCTCGACACATTCAATATACTTGATGGTGAAAACGACACCATGACCATTGGTAATAATGGAAATTTTACCTCTACTGGTCCAATTCACTCGTACGTTTTCGCCTTCGAGAGTAATTTTGATTCACAAGGTGCCAAAAAATGGGCTCAAGAAAAGTGTTCGGAAGCTTTTCTAATTTGTGGATTGTATGCGATCGTGATATTCTCTTTGAAATATTACATGCGCAACAAGCCTCGATTTGAGCTAAGGAGAGCTTTGACATTATGGAACATGGGTCTGGCAATTTTCAGTATTTTAGGAACACTCAGAACGTTACCGGAATTATATCAAATGGTGAATGATCATGGGTTATATGATTCGGTTTGTGGTCCTACGTAAGTGCATAGACAGAAATTGATAATTTTTCAACTGTTCCATATCACTTTTTTTTCATTTTAGTGTTTTAGAGCCGATTAACGTAACCGAATTTTGGGCCTGGGTGTTTGCATTATCGAAATACGTCGAACTGGGAGACACAATATTCATAGTGCTACGTAAACAACCGTTGATCTTTTTACATTGGTACCATCATATCGTGGCATTACTTCACACGTGGATTGCATATGGAGATAATGTAGTCTGTTTTAGGTGGTTTAGATCGATGAACTTTAGTGTTCATTCGGTAATGTACTCTTATTATATTTTTAAATCTTTGAGGTTCTCTGTGCCAAAATGTGTCATGATGTCGATAACATTGGCGCAAATTGCACAAATGATAAATGGATGCGTAATCACATACTTGGGATATTTATACTACGTAAATGATCGGCCGTGTGAAATTTCTTATAAAAACATCTTGTTAAATGCCGCTGCTTATATTAGTTATCTAATTCTGTTCAGTAGGTTCTTTTATAATCTTTATTTAACCCCACAGGGAAAGAAATATTCTCACATTTCTAATGAAACCAAAATTAAAACAAAGTAGGTAATTACCCACAGGGTGTCTCAGAATATCGAGCATCCTAGGTTACCTATCTTTGATGAGTTGGTAACATTGTTCACATTTAGTCAAATGCATACAATGTTACCACTAATACAAAATGTGCTAAGATTTGCTCGAAAGTAACGATAGAGGTGCTCGATAATCTGAGACACCCTGTATCTATTTCTGAACAAGTAGGTATTGGAAATTAATAGTGAATGCTAAAAGAGTGGTGAGGACCACTGTAGTATGGATAGTTGATTTCGTTTTTATACCAGTGTATTTATGTATAGCAGTGAAATTGTACAATTACTACTCGCGACTATCCAATTACATTTTGTTCGAAAGATGAACTGAAGATAATAGCTATTCGAATGGATAACGTAATATCGCTGTCGAGAATTTATTAAATATTTTTAAAGGTCTGCTTTGCATAAAAAAGTCGTTTTGTTTTTTTGCAAGGCGATTTTTTTTAATTATAGCAGATTGCAACGAGACTACTGAATTAGTATTTAGCTCCGACGCTGAGGTTACTATACTAAGACTCCCCTTAAGATGAAATTATGAATATAGAAGCGATATTACGAGTACGAGTATTATATGTTCGTTCTACTGTGTTTTCCTTCTTATTCTCACACTTTTGCCTTTTTCAAAGTTTAACTTCTCTCGCGGTCTCGCGTGAAATCCTCACTGGTCTAAAAAAATTGAAATTAAAGACTGCGATTGTGAAAAAAAAACCTAAATTAAAATCAATTTTCCCAATATGATTTTTTTTTTTCTAAATAAGAACAGCTTCCAAATGGAAAATTCGTGTTTTAAATTTAGTCGAGAGGGGAGTTTACTCGTTGAAAAGAGAAAAAATTAAGATAGCCAGATTCTCGTGGTAAAACTACACGGTTCATTTAACGTAACAGTTTTTTGGTTCCTATTACCTATATATATATATATATATATTTTCTTTGCAAGGTCGAAATAGAAGATCTCAGTTGTGCGAGAATTGTCGCATTATCCAAGTACGATTTTGTTGGTTGGAATTTAAAAAACTGCAATCCGAGCGAGTTTAACATTCTATAAGGAAAGTACACATGTGGCAGCGTTATTGATGCTGATGTTGTCATTTTGTATACGATCTGTGGTGTTTTGCAAAATCTTGTACATATCTTCTATAAGCACGAAAACTGAGAAGGTTGTTGACGATTACGTTGTTGTCGAATATAACTCTTTTAAATTGTTTATTGTCACTTCGACGATGCGAAATTAACAATGTCAAGTTTCGTTCTAGTTTTCTTTCATTTTTCCTTCTAGTTTTTTTCTTTTTTTTTAGCACATTCGTAAAGGAAATAAATTTAATGTGTGAGGAAAATACATACGAGATGTGCTCGAAGTATTGATATTCGATTTGCAATTCTGAATGGAGTAAATCCGGACGAGAAAAGAAAGGATAAAAGATACTGCATCTGTTATTTGTATCCGGCGACAGCGATCAAAGCTTCAACAAAGGACTCAGAATTACGTCAACTTTTACACGCGAATTTTTCACTATTTTATCGCGACCTTGCTTATAAATGTCTGGTGTTTTCCTTGAAAGTGGTGCTTTTTTATAACTCTCTATACTTCTTAACGTTTATTTAGATTTTCGCTAATAGGATTTTAATTAATTATATCTTAAAAGTAGGTACAGATTGTCGCGTCTATAGCGGTGTTCTTTAACTAATTACGAAAGTTGAACTTGAGGAAAAAAATTTCATCGCGAGGTTTTGTGTAGCTGCTTGTCTGTAAGACCGAGAGAATCTTACAGTCTAATTCAATTTATATGCAGTTATTACGATTCGCCTCGGTTTATGAATTAATTGCCGTTTAATCCGAAGAACGTCTCGACTATTTGTTGCATAAAGATTAGTGGGCGAAAAAGTCGATATGAAAGCGTTTTTTTTCTCGCCTTGTTTTGTGTACGAGCATTTAAGTAAGAAATAAACGACGCGAGTTTTTATTAGCACACTAAAGAAACGTAGTGAAAAATTAGAAAACAGGAAAAAAAAACACGACGAACTGGGGTTCAAAAAAGGATTACCAAGTAGTAGAGTAATTGAAGATTTTTTTTATGATTTTGTTTGCTTCTATGATGGGAGTTTTAATGGCATTGTTCCGGAGAACAGCCTTTTTCGCTGTTTTTCCTCTAGTGTGCTCCATTTTGGCGCGAGAATTTTGTTTTTGTATGTAAACGACTTTTTAAAAAAAAAAAGTAGGTAGGTAATTTTGTAATGTGCGAAGTAATGAGGTGCAGGAATACGTCATTTTTGGTACTAGGACTCGAATCTGTTGTGGATTACAGTGCTGCCAACCGAAATTTCGAAATATCCGTAGTTCTCACTCCAAAAGAAATCCTTAGAAATCCGTACGTGCTAAAAAACCATAATTAAGTGTAAATATGAGAATTTCCCGTAAATACGAGTTTTTACCGGTCATTATTAGGCTCCTGCTACTCTCCCATTATAACCTTGCAGTTGCAGACATTTTGAGTTTTTTTTTCTTTTTTTTTACCCTTCCAACTTCTATACAGTATACAGATTGTACAAAAAAATATACTAAAACCAGAATTTTTCTACTCTCTAGTTTTTATTTAATTTTTTTGTTTATCAAATGTCAATTTGTATTGAAATTTATACTTTAAAATGGAAATTTCGGGGAATATCCGTAAAAAAATCCGTATATGAGTCAAATCCGTAGAAAATCAGCAGATAATTTGAAAATTTCAAAAAATCAGTAGATCCACTGATAAATCCGTGTGGTTGGCAGCATTGGATGAAGCTGAAATTTGTAGGTACCACATATACTTCAAACGGTTCTCTGTCGATGGCAAAAGTTTGGAAAAATTTGGTTCAAAAGTTTTCGAGAAAGTTTCAATTTGAAAAAAAAGTCATTTTTGCAATTACCCCGTGTTGGGGTAATTGTAAAAGTGGGGGTTATTTTTTTTTACGTTTTCAACACACTCATCGTATTCTACTCGCGATTTGCTAACTTTTGAGCTATTTGGGGTCTTGATTGGGTTAAAATTTTGATAAGTTATCCACTTCCATAGAAAATTTTCAGGCGAGTGAAAAATTTTTGAAAAATTTTTTTTTTTCAAAGTTGCTAAAATTGGCAAAAAATCAACTATTGATCATTTCTGATGTATTTTATATAAAAAACTCTTCGTAAAAATACATTTTTCGTCAAATATATGAAAAAAACATTAAAA
>FIZV01062562.1:0-14681 GCA_900050545.1 Trionymus perrisii | reverse complement strand
ATTATTTTATTCGCTAAATTAAGCATAATTATCAACATAAAATCAATTTTTTTTTACTTTATTACTTGAAAACGTAAAAAAAAAACAAATTCCTCGCTACGCAACAGCTGCGCCTTAAATGTTTTCGATAGGCCAAGAAAAAAAACGCGCAACGCGAAGAACCTTAAGATACTGAAATTAGAAAAAATAATTTTTTAGCGTACCTAGTATTTTTTAAATTTGGTAGTGCTTTTTTTCAAGTCCCTTGGGTAACTTTTCTTTTTTAGTTTAAAAATAATAATAATAATGAATTTATTGTAAGCAACTAAATCTCTTATTTTTTTTCTTAATTTTATTAAAACTAAAAAAAAAAAAAATGGCATAAAAACATTTTTCAAATTTTTGCAATAAAAAATTTACAACCTTTTTAAACAAAAAATTTCTTAATTTTTTCAGAAAAAAAAAATCTATCATTTTTGTTAGCAACTAACGGTAATTTGTATTGATATATTTTTTTCAAATAAAAAATTTTCTGAATTTATTTTTAATAAAAATATTTTTTAAATTTTTATGCCTGTAGTTAAAAAAATCCTCTGATTTTGGAATACAAAACATAAATCTCGAATTTTTATTGGGAATAAAAATTTTTCAATTTATTAGGGTACCTATTTTTCGGAGTGAAATTTTTTTTAAATCTTTGCAGTAAAAAATTTCTCACATTTTTCGTAAAAAATTTCTCAGTTAGGTCCTTATTAAAAAAAAACAAAAAAAAACACTATTTTTGATAAAAATAAGTTGAAAAAACAAAAAAAAATTTTAAAGGGAAATTTTCCATTTTTTTGGAATAGAAATTTTCTAAATTCTATTGGAATTGCAAAAATTGACTTTTTGGCAAAATTTGTGTACAAAAAAATTTCTAGGGTAGCTATATTTTTTTTTCTTTTTAAAGAAAAAAAATTATTAATTTTTTTAGGAGCAACAAAATTTTCAATTTTTTGGATAAAAAATCCACTGCGTGTTTCTGTAACAAAATTATATTCTAAATTTTTGGAAAAATAAGTTTCTTAATACTTCTTTGGTTTTTGAATGAAGAAAACTCTTATTTCTGTTCAGAATAAAAATCTTTCAGTTTTATTGGGATTTAAAAAATTACTTTTTCGCCGTAAAAATATTTTTGTAAATTTTTACACAAAAAATTTCCTGTTTTAGGACTAAAAATATTTTGCAATTTTTTGGAGAGATAAAAAACTCTTAAGATCTCTTAATTTTCTTGGAGTAATAAATTAAAAAAATATTTTGCGGTAAAAAATCTCAATTTTTTGGGATTAAAAAAAAAACAATGGAGCTACACCCTGAAAAATTCCAAGTTGCCTGCCCTGTCTGGAATGGTCTGGAATTATAACCATAACCAGTAAGATGCTAGCTTATATATTCAAGTAGGGAGTATCAAAAATATTCCACTACTTACTAATGGGATCATCGAATGAACTAGCGAAACGTCTTTATTTTCAAGCATTTTAATAAATCGATTGATTTTTGTCTCCGAATGATAATTATGAAAAACTTGTTGAGTCAGAAATTGGTCTTTTCTAGCGAACTTCGAATTGATCAGCATCTCTTCCTGATTGAGATGACTTAGCGTCTGAAAAATAACCGAATTACCAATTAAACGCAATCACGAAACCTAGATATCAATTTGCGATTTCTGCAATCGACTCTTACTACTACCTTTGATGGGTTTCCTTCAAAAATATTTAAAATATCATCAACATCTTGCACAGTAACGGTCTCATCTAACGAAATACCCACCTATGAAAATTAAAAATAAATTAGTCAATTCCCCAAACACGTATAACGACGAAGGAAATAAGAACAAACCGTATTATCCGGAAAATATCTAAAATTAATTCGTTTTTCGTTAGCTCTCTTCTGCACATCAGAAAGAGAACTTTTCGGAAGAATTTTCAACGTATCGAAGACGTATTCGTTTTCAACCACGTTCCCTGCCTCTTTTAAACCTATACAACAAAATATCATTGGTTTGAAAAATATTTCAATGAATCATTCCGAGAGTGAATTTACTGTACCTTTTTTTAAAGCTGAAGTCAGCAAATTTACTCGATTCGCAATCTTGCGTAAGCCTTCGGGTCCGTGATAAATTGCGAATAAAGTGGACATATTTGCTAATAGAGCTTGAGCTGTGCATATATTACTGGTAGCTTTATCCCTTTTGATGTGTTGTTCTCGGGTTTGTAACGTCAGACGATAGGCTACTTGTCCATCAGCGTCTCTAAGTTGATAATCATGAAGCGAGTAGGTAGGATTAATTACTTAGTATTTTAATAGGTAGTTATTAGACTGATATAATTTTACTTGGTTATTCCGACCATTCTTCCTGGCATCAACCTCATTAGCGATTTTTTACAGGCGAAGAAGGCAGCGTGAGGTCCTCCATAGCCTAAAGGTACACCAAACCTTTGACACGATCCTAACGCTACGTCTACATCAAATTCCCCTGGAGGTTTTAGCACGCATAAGGCTAATAAATCAGTGACGCAGGCTGAAAAAGCCTGAAATTTAAAATAACATTATTTCTCAACGTTTATATGTATTGAAATATTTTATTTCTCGAAGGTACTTAGGTACTTAATCGTTGAAAACTTACACCGGATTTATGTGCTCTTGCTACAACTTTGCTGAAATCAAAAATATCTCCATTCGTGTCTGGATACTGGAATACTATCCCGCAGTAATTTTTATTGTTGAAATCTTCTTTCCAGATGTTACCGACGATTACGTTCAAATCCAAAGATTGAGCTCTGGTTCTTATGATACTAATTGTTTGCGGGTGTAGAGCATCCGAGAGAAAAACGTTCGTTCTGTGATTTTTCCTACAGTATAAAAAAAATAATTAAATACTTCAGTTGTGATAAATTTAAGTGATTATTGAAGCATTAATATCTAAGATTAATATGGTTGAGAGTAACGCCAGGGTCAGCAATTAGGAATTTCCAAAGGTACAGCTCGATCCAAGAAAAAATATAAGATTTTTTTTTCTTAGAAAAACCAAAAAGATTTTTTCAACAAAAAATAAGGAGAAACTAACGTTTTTCATTAACAGAATTATTTTAAAATGTTGACAACATTATTCACTCTAAAAATTAAAGAAAGAAAGAAAGAACGAAATACTTTTTATCCAAAAAATTTAATTGAATGACTTTCCTCATAAAAAACAAAAAAATTTTTTCATGAAAAAAAGAAAAAGAAAATTGAAACTGTTCTCTGATAATTTTTTTTTTTCGTCAAAAAATCAATTTAAAAAAATGAAAAAATTGAAAGCGTTTTTCAATTTTTATCATTTTTATTTTAAATTGAGAAATTATTTACTCCAAAAAAAATGAGAGATATTTAACATTTTTTTTAAAATTAAAACAAACGAGAAATTGGAATTTTTTCTCCAAAAAAGTATTTTTTTTCAACAAAAACAAATAATACGTAGATATTTTTTTTTTATTATACCTACTTTAATGGAAATTGAGAATGATTTTGACTTCGAAAAAAATCAATTAAATGATTTTTCCTTTTAAAAAAAGAAATTATTTCTTTTAAAAAAATGAGTTTTTTTTTTTGAAATTGAAAGAAAAAGTCAATTTTTTTCCATTTTTTTTTTTTTTTAATACGAGCACCTCTGTGTTTTTTTCCCAACAAAAAATTTAATCACTCCACCGCCGCCCAATAAGTTATTTTTTCTAAAAAAAAATCAAAGCATAATTTTCTTTATAAGAAAATTTAAAAAATATTTTTCTTAACAAAAAAATTTATAAAAAAATTGAAACAAAAATATTCAAGATTTTTTCTCCCCCAAAAAGAGTAAATATTTATTTTCCAAATAAATGAAAAAATTTATATACCTATATTTTTTACATTAAAAAATTGAGAAATATTTCACTTCAAGAAAATTCAATTGGGCAATTTTTCTCTTCAAACCCCAGAGATATTTTTTTTTTCAAAAAAGAACCGAAAAGTTTACTTCCCAAAAAATTGAGAGATTTTTCCTCTGAAAAATAAAATAAATTAGAATTTTTTTATTCTAGAAGAAAATTGTACCTTGCGATTTTTTTCCAACAAAAAATTATGTTGATCTTTACTCAAAAAAATTGAAATAAGTATAGCTATAGGTAGGTATGTAAAATATTTTTCAAAAGTTTTCTTCCAAGATATTGAAAAAATTTTCATTTTTTTTTTTTTACTCTAAAAGAAATTAATAAATTAAAGTCAGTGATTTTTTTTTTCTTCAAAAAAATAAAAAATAAAAATTCGAGGAAATAATCAAGCTCTATTCCCAAAAAATTAGATTGAAACAATTGAGATGTTTTCTCTAAAAAAATTGTTTTTCTCAATTGTTTAGCAAAAATTCTCGAAAAAATGAAACACTTTTTTCAAAAAAATTGAATATACTCGTATTACATTTTTTAACTTAACTTTTTTTTCAAGGAAAGTAAAACCTTTTTTTGAAATTTTTTTAATCCAAAAAAATTGAAAGATTAGATTTTAGTGGGTACCCACTGCATTATTGATTTCTGCATTTTTTGGGTTTTCTAAAGTGAAATTTTTTAGTGCAGTTCGAGCCCGAGTCACATTGCCAAAGTGGCAAGTTGGCGACTGTATGAATAATACAACCTGTAGAACAATGTGATTGCTTCTGCTGCGGCAGTGCCTTCATCCAACAGAGATGCATTTGCTACGTCTAAACCGGTCAGTTCGATGACCATGGTTTGGAAGTTGAATAAATTTTCCAAACGACCTTGGGAAATTTCACATTGATAAGGGGTGTACTGAGTAGTCCTATGTTGGAAAAAAAGTGTATCAGTAGATGGGTAGGAGGTACTAATTAAAAATCATGCACTAGTAGATTTGGTTGCGGCATCACTCGACGAAAGGCAAATAATCCCCACCAGACTTTTTCGAGATAACCTATTGCTTTATAAAATATAAAATTACCATCCTGGATTTTCAAAAACATTTCGAAGAATCGGGGTCGGAACATAGCAGTTGTAATATCCCATACCGATGTAGCTTTTCCAAATTTCATTCTTTTCTGCTAATTTTTTACCTTTCTCGAGAAGTTCAACTTCGCCTGCAAAAAAAAAATCGAAAAAAAACATGATCAAAATTAACAAATAATTGATATGGGAGGTATTTTTGGATTTTATTTCTCATCACCACAAATCCAATCATGAATCTTTGCAACCCTCTCATGAATGCCTTCACAACAAATTATTATGTAAGTAAGTACCTACTACCTACCTACTTGAAAGAAATCGTATCGATAAATTGAGTGTAGGACTCGATAAGGAGTCCGTGTGGGGTATTCTAATTAGGCACTAATCTAATCTATTATGATTCGTTGTGATAAACTCGTCAAAGGTCAAAAGATTTCATTTTATATCACGACACCACCACTCAATTTATTTGTACCCACAGTTTTACGTAAGCTCTGCATGTATGTACCTACTTATCAAATAATTAAAATGTAAGATTGGAAATTATTCTACATACTTACTCGAAGCTTTATCCAAATTCAAATTTCCATTAAATTGAATATTTTTAGGCACCACATCGTCGCATAATTCAGCAGTCGTCTGAACATTTAGAACAAAAACAACAAAAAACACTCTAATTGTAATCCAAAAATAATTATAATAAATTTGTACATGTACTAAATGCGTACTTAGATCATAAAAAAAATTCTCATAATTAAATAGGTACCTAATTGCAATAAATAATACTCACCTTATATCCCAAGCTTTTCAACATATAATTTTCGGCTTGCTCATCGGGTCCGATATGTCTGCTGGAGAACTCCTCTTTATACAGGTATTTCTCGACATCCGAAGAAAACTCGCGAATATTACTTGCCGCATAAAACCATTTGTAATAATTTTTAACGAATACAATATCGACACTTTTACTCAAAGTTTTCTTCAACATGATGAACTTATCACGAGACAAGATTCGTTTCCAATGTTCTATCACAGAATGAGCATAAACTACGTAAATAGATATATACGTCTACGCACCAACTGCGATAACTAAATCTTCGATTGTGTAACACGAGTAAACTAATCTCGCCGAGAAATAGCACCTTTGACATGGAAAAAACACAGGAAAAAAACACGAGCCACCATTCAACGTTTAATGTGTCTAAAAAAATTTAAATAAAGGAAAAAATACTCGAAAATTAGAAACCCGATGAACTGTAGTTGTAGTAAAATAAAAACGTTTGCATATTCAAAGAGTTCATACGTTCGAAAAAATCACCCGTACATACACTTTAAAATTCAATAATAATAAAACGATACGATTTTTACATAATAATCTAAATTAAAAAAATTTTTCAACAGTTATTTAGAGAAAGAGCAAGCCTAAAAGGTTTAACAATAAAACAAAAAAATATATACATCACTTATCTCACTTGCATAACCAAGTGCCATACTATATTACCTATATTATAGTTAATTATTACCTATAAAATATGATTTGAAAACAGCAAAAAAATTTATATATGAAGGAAATATTTATAATATGCACAATATTATATTCACATATGAAGAAAATAATTACCACAACTATCGTACGAATATGTACAGTCTAGATACGTAAACATACTACGTAACTTATATATTTTTTTTTCAAATGTATAATTTAATACAAAGGTGAAATTTCGTCTACTCGGGGTAAAATCTTTAATAAAAACCGAATCTAACACCGAACGGGCTCAAGTCTTTTCCATGATCATCTTTCCACTTGGAAGTGCCGTCTAAGTAGCTGAAAATTGACCGTCAGTTTCATAAAATGAATCCATCTGGAATCTGTGTCCATAGGTTACGTTTGCTCGTGTTGATCATTTTTCAACAACGTTCCGTAATCGATATGTAAAAAATCGGATAATTCTTTGCCTATGTGATTTAAATCAGTCGATGGATCAGCGGCTATTACGTAATTCGTACCACCAACGGTGACATTTTTATCCGCCGCCGCCATAATCTTTTGTTTATCGGCAGCTGCGGCGGCTGCTGCTGTAATAGGATCTTCGAGAGTGGCGCTGCCGTCTTGGATGAACTGCAACGCGGTGAAATTCTCGCTGTCGAGCTGAATATACGCGAGCTGTTCGCCATTGGTACCGGCTGTGTTGCCGATTAGGTCAAAACTAGTGAAATTTTCTTCGTTGGGCACGTTTACGATGTAATGGGACGCGTTCGTGGTAGTTCTAGCTTCTTCGAGGAGGCGAAAATCGTTCTCTTTGATTAACTGCACGCCCCCGCTTCCATCCGATACTAGAACGTAATTGGTCTCTTGGCCGTTTTCGTTTTTGGCATCGGCTATGAGTTGAAAATCGGCCGGATCGACGTTTAGAATGATATTGCCTCCAGCTTCCAGAGCTGTCGTAGAATCAGCTTCGATTTGATGATGCGACGCTGTATCTGCGGCTACGACGGCTACCGTTGCTGCAGCTACGGTCGACGTTGCCGTTATACGATTGTCGAGGTTGGGTAGTGTTTGAGGCGTCGGTTGTGTCGCCGGAGTGGGTGCCAATCTAGAAATCGGGGTTGGCTTCGTATCACGAGTGGATACAGGTGCACGAGGTGATATCTTTCTGGTTGTGTTGTTCGTCCAACTGGTTGAAGATGTCAAGAGGCTTCGATTCGTAAGGCCAGCGGCGGTCGTGGTTGTGTTTAGTTTACTAGGCATGGACGACAAGGTGGTGGGTTTCTGCTGGGGCACGGTATTCAGCAGAGAAGACGTGGTTTTCGTTTGAGCAGCTCCGTCGAACGTTGCGTTACTTCGAGTAGGTGTCATAACCCTAGGTTTGGTCAGGCTATCGTACAAAAGGCTTTCAGCTTTGGTTGCCGTTCGTCTGACAGGCTCTTTGGTACTGTCTGCTGTCGTTTTCAGCACCTGAATCGAAGACGATGGGACAGATTTTGGAAGTATCGGTGTCGTCGGGGGAGCTAGACACCCTAAGGAGGTCTTGGGTCTCAATAAATCGTCGTTTAGAATACCATCGACGATACTATTATGACCACCGTTCGTTATAGGTTGTGATGTGTTATTACGAACGACGATATTCTCGAGGAAATCGCTGCCGGTTAATGCAACCGGCGATTTGACATCTTCAGACGTTAAAGAAGGTAACAGCATCGACGATGGTGTCTCTTCGGGAGCGTTTTTAGCCATTACTTGAGTAGAATTGACATTCACAATGATACCAGCAACGTTATCGTTGTTATTACTGTCTTCATCGTCAATAACCATCAAATCGCCATTCATACCTGCGGTCGAAGACATCACAGTTGTCGAATTATCGTTTGATTCAACAGATACTGCTTCTGTAACTTTGCTGGTGACAAATTCGACATCGTCGATGCTTAATCGATCGTCGTTTAATAATTGTCTCAGATCGTTCGGATCGTGAATACCGGCCAGTTTTAAGGTACGCTTCCAAAACAGTGGACCGGCTAGATTCAGATGGCTGATATCGTTCATGGCTTTAATACGGCCGAGAATGTATTGTAATTTTAGTTCGGCTCTATGCTGTAATTTTGCCGGATCATTAGTGCGACGTGTGTCCTGTTTACTGAATTTTAAAGCGTTGATACGTTTACAGGCGATTTTAGCCTTATTCAGCGACATAACAGGTTCTTTGGTTAACTGTTTACGTTGAGCTTTACGTAAAACCTTTCGCCAAAACAGCGGACCCAATAAGTACTTATTTTCCACTTTACCGCCGTTCTGAGATGCTTTCTTGTGAATTAAACTTAATCGTCTAAGGGCAACGTTACGGAAAGCATTATCATATATATCACATTTGTCTGCAGGCACTTCTTCGTCGACATCGCTATCGTCGATCAAATCGATTACTTTATCTGCTGGTTTCTTCGGAGAAGTATCATTAGTCAGATCGACACTTTTAACCGAAGGAGGCGTAACCACTTCTGCTCTAGGAGGCGAATCTACTTTTGGTGATTGAATTTTAGTAAGCGTTTCGGGCACTAATGGAACTGGTGTTGGTTCATCAACGACTTGCGTTGGTAAAGGTGACGGTAGGGATTTGGCAGACTTGGCTGGCGATGGTGTGCTTTTCAACACAATTACGTTGGAAGATTTAGGTGGCGTTGATTTTACAGGAGAAGCTGCCACTGCGACGGATTCAGTTGACGGATTGGCAACTAGAACGTTCGATTTTATTGGACTGGTTTGGTCTGTGTTATCTTTACTGTCGCGATCGTCGTTGAGCAATTCGAATAATTCATTATCGGTTAAAGTTTCTTGTTTAGATGGACCAGCGGGTTGGGTTGATACACCTACTGCGTCGTCGTCATCATCATCGTCGTAGTGATGCGACGGTGAATCGAAATTATCATCGGTATCGTTACTTTCTGCATAGTTTTGCGTTTCTGTTGACGTCGAAGCGCCCGAATCCATGATTATGTTTTCGATTTGATCTAGCTTTAAACGTTTGGCACCATCGGACGATGGTGAAAGTTGTATCCTACGTTTGCGATCAGAGGCTGAATTGTGTATGGAGGTTGCCGACTTATCTATACTGATATCCGGTGTTTTGATTTTCTTCTTCAGTAAATTGGGATCGAGGTTGTCTACTTTGACGATAAATTTGGTAGCATTCATGACGATATTTTCTACATTGTTGAAGGTCTTAAGTGGTATAACATCGTCGCCGATATCGTCGTTGAATTTTCTCGCTCGTGAATATTTTTCGTCGTGCGAATTCGAGGACGACGGCGTTATCTTTTTATAATATATTAAATTCTCTTTCACGCTATCGTGGCGAGTCGCCTTCGGATATTTTAGCTCGAACGGTTTACGGTACTCCGTTTTGGGTAAAATCATCGGCTTGGAGATGTTCGAAGACGGAGACTTCTTCAGCAACGATTCTTTAACGAATAAAGGTCCCACTAGTCTACCGAAGTCGGCCGATCTAGCGACGCTTCTGTCGGTCGGCGTCGGTAACGGTAATGGGTGCTTTTTAGCGTATAGCTTTTGTTTCTCACGTTGCTTACGCCGTTGCTCTTCTTCTTCTTTGTGCTTCTGTACGTGCATCTTGAAATTAGACAAATGCCTAAAATCTTTTTTACAAATCGGACAAACGTGAGGTTTTTCGTTATTATGGATCATCATGTGCTGCGAAAGAGATTGTCCGGTACTCAAACGTTTGCCGCACGTACGACAGATATACTTGGAACTTTTTCGTTGTTTACCGTACGCTTTATTGTATCGTTCAATAAGGCTGTTATTACGGTGCAATTTCATATGCTCGTTGAGTAACTCGTGCTCTTGAAAGGAAGTATTGCATAAGTGACACTTGTAGGCTGACGAGTATAATTTAGCAGCTGAGGTGGTTTTCGAGTAGCTTTTATGGGCAAAAATTGTACTCGAGGTCGACACGTCAGATTCTTCTTTTTCTTCTTCTTCTTCTGTTTCCCGCGTGCTAGTAGGTTCCAGTTCTGGTACCTAGGTAAAATTATCAGCTCAATATTAACGATGCTTGCGAAAAAACGTAATGCAGTCGTTACTCAATACGTACTTCTTTATCGCTTTCGAAATTAGCTTCTATTTTTATCGGTATAGGTAAAGGTATTTTCGAAGTGGTTTCAACGCAGACAACTTCGTTATCGTTATTCTATACCGGAGCATGAACACGAACGAAAAAATAATTAAATTCATGAAATCTAAAATAAGAAAATTTATTACTAAACTAGTTCACTGAAAACATACTTCGTTCAATCGTTCTTCTTTGATTTCAATTTCCGAAGTGAAACAAGTACCAATATCGTCCGAATCAACTAACATCTGAAAATTCAAATTAAATGTAAATACGTCGATAAAAATACACGCTTTCTATCAAGCAATCTTTCAAAAACAAGAAAAATTACTCACACAATCGTTATCATCGTCAAGTGGCTCTTGCTTAATAACTACGTTTGTATTGAAATCTGCAACCTGTAAAAACGAAAAATTCCAAAATTATTCATCTAGTAAATTTAAATGTATTCAAACCACGAGAAAAAAAAAACTCCTTACCGATTTTTTATAAGCTTTATCACAATCAACTGATTCTTCTTGGTCGCTTATCGTATGAATATCTGCATCGTCATTATTTTCTACAATACACGCGGCATCATTTTCGTTCTCATTACTCGTGACGTTACCATCAGTAGTATCATGCGCTTGAGAACTTTCTGCATTATCAAATCTCTCTGAAGAATCGTTACAAGCACCACGAATATCAATTATGGTGGGTATAAATTCACTATTTTGAGTAACTGAAGAAATTTGAGTTTCGTTTTCGGTACCAGATTGAACTAGTTCTTCAGTACTCGACTCGCCGCATACGTCTTCATTCGCTGTGTTTTCAACATCAACATTCGGAAGTGTTTCGGATTCGTCGACTGGTTCTTGAGTATTGCTGGCATCGGAATCATTTAATGTAGGTTGAATGCCATTATCGGTCATGTTTTCCGGTGTCAAACAATCGAATAAATTCGTAGCCGAATCACTAAGAGACTTTAACCTCGAATCGAATACATTTTCAGGAAGAATAATATCCATCAAAATCGTTTTAATTCATTTCGAATCTGAAAAGTGAAAGAAAAGAACATGAGTGTGATTGTATCGTTGTTTTATGACCGTATATTTCTTGATAAGAACAAAACACTGCGTGCAGTAGGTGATAATTTACCTGCATTGGTGACGGTACGCTACGCGTAGATTAAAATATAGGTAAATTCTACATATTTGGCGTTCTAAATTTCAATCATTATCAATATTTTCTCACTTCCTATCGATAATTTGGTAAATAAACAATGAATTTACCTTGTCGATAATGTTGATGATATGACATTAGGCGAAAAACAGTGATCGTGAAGCTTACTCGATGGAATAAATAAATGCATATTTATACCCAACACATTTGCGGAAACAATACTTGGGTGACTTTTATGAATAAAACACTACTTTAAATTAGTTAATTAATACCGCCAAGTAAAAAAACATAAAATATTTCACAGGAAACAAGGAAATACAACCACAATTTTTTTAATCATATTTTTTTTTTTTCATTCTCAAAGTTGTTTTTGGAATTTTACGAAGAAAAAAATTGCAGCCAGCCATTTTGTAGTGTTTCTATGTTTTTACGTGGGGCGCTGCAATCACCATCGCTCAAATCTTTTGGCCAAGGAATGGCCAACGGCAAGTCGGCAACCGGTGAACGTGTATCGAAATTCAAAATTTCAAATTTTTCATTTTTCTTTCGCGAAAAAACTGAAAAAAGAAAAACAATGACTGTTTTAAACCATGTCAAATTTGTATGTCATAAAAATTTGACATGTTTGACCAGTGCTTCAACGCTTCAAGATCAATAGTGCAGAGCAAGAGGCGCAACGCGCAAGAGCCAAAGCAAGAGCGGGAGCAGGTCGTCGCGTCGGACTGGTGATCCGTTGGTAAGCGGGTTCGATCCCTCTCGGCAGTGTCAGGGATGATATGATCTGATCTGCGATCGATATTTATCGATACTCTTTACTCGTATTGATAAGTATCGATAAGAATCATGATACTATTTCATTTTTTGCACACTAGGATCGCGTTTTTACATGACACTAAAATGGTGATACCAGCTTAATCACAGTAAGCGAACCTGGTGGCGAAAAAATGAAGTGGTATCATGATATTTATCGATTGCGTATGATAGGAATGATTCTGATTAATCATGATTAATCGATCTTTCTTAATATCATATCATCCCTGGAAGCAGGCTTAACTTTTTGAGAGGAACAAAAAAAGTTATATAAAATATTTGCCTATCTTCGAAAATGAAGGTGCTATAGAGTTTTACAATTTAAAAAATACGATGTTTTTTCAAATAGCACTGCTTTTCACAGTTCTACAGCCCTTTCTTTTTCAAAGATCAGAAAATTTTTCGCATAATTTTCATTTCTTGCACCAAAAAGCTAAACCTCTGCTTCATGTATTATTTTGACAGAATTTCGAATTTTAGTAACCACTGCCCCTTCTAAATCGAGATAGACATTCCCATGCCCATACAGACTTTAATTAATAGTACCCACTCGATTATATTTAAATCTCCAATTGAAGTATTCTATTCTGGGACACCCTGTAGACCCTCATTCCACTTTTAAACACATCGCTCTCGAAAAACCACACTTGTATAAAAGTTTTACCTACATTATGTAGTATTTATGCCAAAAATCATGGAAACGAGCACGCCACCGATATACGACCCCACAACACGACGCAGAAATTGCGAAAAAATTACTGCTCCACGACCCACGAGGCAGCATTCTCCAGCGTACAATCGCAGCGTTAATTACTTGTATATTACTCTACTCGTCGTGTAGGGTACGTCTACTCTACGTACCCGATGCGATACATGGCATCGTCGTCGGTTCATGAACCGGAATACACCACTCTGCTCAATTCGACGTTTTAATTTCCTCAATACGTTGAATCTCTCTCGCCGCGTAATAATCCCCCACCTTATGCTCCAACTTCCTTTCCCTCTCCTCACCTCGTGCTCGACATCGCATCGTTCCACCGCGTAAAGGAAATTACGAATAAATTTAATTAGCCGACGATTCGATCAAAGCTCTATTGGATTTCAAGATGGAAACGAGCAAACCAGGGGGAGGGAGTAGAGACCGAGGGTAAAAATTCATTTTATATTTTAATTACAAATAACGCAGCAGGCACTTCGGCTAATATGTAAATGTATATTCCGCGATAGTTGCGAGAAAATTGCTCGATACGCTGATTTCCAACGTGGCGTATAGTAAATGATGCGATAATACTCGTAAGTCAAAAAATTGACTAATTTTGTGCAAAAATATGCCAAGAATTTAAGTGACAGGTACGCGTTGATTTTTCATTTTTCGTACCTATAAATCTCATCTCACGCATTATGATGTCATTTCCCGAATAAATTGAACGCTCATCCATTTATAAATATTACGTACACTTACTTATCATTCTCTAGATATTTTAATAATCGCGAGCTTTACTCCAAATACTGTAAGTAAATGTTGCTTCAAAAATATTGTATACCTCGAATTCGCGAAAAAATATCTCGAATTTAGAGTACCCACTCGATTTTTTGACAAGGTGTTGGATATGCAATCATTCTAACCCGTGACTCTTGAAATCAACATAACACACTGCATACGAATTATACAAAATCGATCAATTTCAAGTCCTGCAAGCAGTGGATCTGAGTGGAAAAATGTAGGGAAGTCAAAAAATTGATACACTACAGTGCCACTTTTTCAAAGTAGGAGAGAGTTGTTTTATGGAACAAATTGAAAATTCAATTTTTGGAAAAAGTATTAACATTTTAAAAAAATTCGAGTGATAAAATTTCTTTAAAATTAAGGGTAAAACTTTTTTCACATTTTCAAAAATTATTGAATCGCCGGAATTGCAATATTTAAAAAAATTATCAAATTTTCCAAAATCGTTGAATTTTTTAAAATTATTGTTTTTTTTTTAAATTGCCGAATTTTTAAAAATCATTGTCTTTCGAAAAACTGTCAAATTTCTAAAAATTATTTAGTTGTGTTACGTATTACACATCCGTCTGCGTCAAGACGGGAACAAAAATTACGAAAACG
>FIZV01062502.1:0-22709 GCA_900050545.1 Trionymus perrisii | reverse complement strand
ATACAAAATTTGCTATCCATCGCCGCAGAGTGCAACTTCCTACCTATCACGGTAACCGAGTGACGCAAGCTTGAAAATGTCGAACAAAATCAAAAACGAAAATTTTTTCCTAGTCCATAACTTTGCCCCTGCTGCCCAGAGGGTAGGCAAACCACCATACATCTACTCACAATGTGTCGCAGAGTTACTGGTTGGAAAGCCTGAAGGCCTTACTTCTACCCCGGAACACCCTGTATATACTTAATTCTTGACATCTCAACTCTATAGGCCAATTCTTCTTGGTGCTTTTTTGTTTTTGAAAGAAAAAAACTAGACAGAAAAACCAACTCGTATATGCGCTATCAAAAAAACTAAAATATTCGAGAGTAACCATGTTTGCAAACATACCGAAGCGAATTTTTCGGTACAATTGAAACCTAGAAAAAAATCTCGTCGAAAGGAATGTTCATAGCTGTTCGCCTATTTTGCATAAAAGTGTAGTCAGACGATGAAGTAAAAAGGCTGATATATTCTTTTCGTGAAACAAAACCTTTGTATCTCATTGTGGTACATGATATCATCGGAAAAGGCTTCGTATTCAAATGTACAAAGTAAAAGTGATATTCACTTTGATGTAAGTTTTTCTTTTTTAAAGACTTCAAAAAAATCATCTTCGCTGCCCGCCTATAATGCAAAAGTTTTCTACGTATATGAAATCACTTCTTTTTTTACATACCTACCTACCTATACAGAGACAGCGGTTCTACACGCAAATAAGACATTATACAAGCTAGCTAAAAATAATGAATAAAAAATGAGAAATCCATGTCAACTGAGCGTAGGCGCTAAAAACGGAAAATTTTAGAAAAATTCTTTGATTTCTAATGTATTAAAATTTAATTATTTTTAACCGCCGGAATGACAAGCTCTTACAGTTGGTTAGGTACCTATTTTAAAATTTCGTTTTCGCAAAAATGTTCGCTTTTGTGCCGAAGGGTGATTTATTATTAATATGTCAGAATCAGAATATACCTACAAAGTATACTGAGTAGGTATACTTATACTACCTATATTTCTTCAAGTTCTTTCTCACGATTAGAACAATAAGTAGGTAAAGATACAAACAGGAAAGTGTTTGCGTTAGGAGAAAAGTATTCGAGTGATACAAAAAATTGGACATGTTGAGAGAATTCGACAATTTAAGAAAATTCGACATATTAAATAAAACATTGTAAAATTTTTCGTTCAATTCTACACTTGTCTTATTTCTTTAGAAAACTTTATTCTCTCGTGTAAATAATTCTCGAAATACGTAGATGTCCTTTTCATATTTTTGCAATAAAAAAATAATAATAAACAAAACTAGATATAACTTGGAAGTTTTTTTTTTTTTTCAAGAATTGGCGACTTACACATTTATGTAAACTACGCATGTACCTACTTCAAGTTATATTCATTATTTTGGTTGATTCTGCTGAAAAAAATGGAGAAAGAAAAATTGTACTTACATGTGAATAAAAGGCGTAGGAGTCAGGTTGCCACTTGAGCCGAATTTTTCTGCATGCTTGTACTCATTCCTTTAAAAACTTATCCAGTTTTGAAGTTTCAGTTTCTATTTCTGTTTCAGTTTTAGAATTTTAGTTTTGGTTTGTACAAACACGTATGAATATTGAACAAAAATAAGTAGTAATAAATACAAATCACAAAAGTGACTTTGAGCACTTTAGATGTTAGTTCTAATGAGAGCTCGGATGGGACTTGCATCATTGAAAAGCTCAAACCTTAATCTTCAGAAAATATTGATTAAAAATTTTAGGTTGATGAAACAAAAATTTTGAAATTTCTAGAAAAAATAAAAAAAAATTACGATAACCTACAAATATTGGACATATTTTTGGAAGAATAAAAAGTTCGAAATTTTCAATGGAGTAAACCTTGACCGCCCTCCTCTCCCCAAAAAAATTAATTATTTACAAGGTTTTAATTTTTTGAAATTGAAAATTTTTTTTTTTAAATTTGCCGTGAGTTTTCCGAAAACAAAACGCTAATAATTTTTCAACCAATAGAAATAGAGGTACGGGAATAATTTTCTTTAAAAAATGTTCCAAAGAAATTTTGTAGAAAAAATTTCATTATTGGGGTTCTTTTATATTTTGAATCCTTACCCGAGCAACCTATCTTGTTCAAGGGGCGGATCTTGACTGTTCTCTCATCACTAGAGCCCTTCTGTCACGCCAATTTCAAATTAAATAAACAAAGCGAAATATTCCTATTTTTTAAATATTGTTCTCAAGTAGCAAATAATAATATTCATTATTCAACAGTTTTCCTTAATGCCTAATGTTTTAGCATTAGAAATGCTATATTTTTGACATATGCAAACCAAATGCACATTGACTCATCATGAATTGCATGGTTAATGGTTAGAAGGCTTTACCATATACCTAGGTCCAGGTCACCCTGTGATCCAGGAGTCCAGAGATATGGTAAAAGTCCCCCCACCCCCACTTCTGAACCAAGAAGGCAAGAACGCAATAGGCCACCTTTTTTTTTTTTTAAATCCGTCTAAAAAAGGGTAAGATGATAATTTTACGTTGTTTTTCATTCGTTGTACTCGAATGTTTTTGAAAAATTTTCTCCTTACGCTGATTGAATGAAAGAAAGGGAATTTGACTGCTAGAAATCGAGACAAATTGAAATAAAAGAATTTCTGCTGATTCGAACGCGGTCGGCATTTAAATTTTTTATACGAGTAATTTAATTTTCTCGTTTAATCCCGGTGGTTCGTCGTTTTCAACGTTATGTAAAGTAAACAATACCACGCTCTTCTGGTGGTCATACGCTCTGTCACAGCGGCATTTTCAGTTTCATTACAACTTTTCACCGATAATTTTATTTGCTGCAAGAAAAGCATGTAATCTCCTTTGTACAACGGTATAAGTATCCTTAGAATAGTCAAGTGGTACCTACTACGTAGTACCTACTACCTACCTATATCACTGCATTGTTATGTTAAGTAAATTAAGTACCTCCCTGTTTTATTTACGTATTTATTTTACTGCTAACAACCCTCTTGACTGTAGGTGGCAGCTTCCCTGGTTTATATCCGGCGGCGAAAATTTTTCATAATTTGTCGCATTTTAATAATATGATAGTTGTACGTAGGTTCGTCGTTCATTTTCAACTTAATTATTTCAAAATGTGCCGAATGAGGGGAAGTTTCATGAGAATGTTGGGATAAATAGGTAAGTACTTTAAGTAGATAGGTAATTTGTGTAAAAATACGAATATCAACATTAAAAGTAAAAGTTTTACTGCGGTTGTATCGAGCATGTATCGAGCATAGTCGTGACTAGGTATATAAAAAAGATTCGTCTTAAAAAAATATTTATAATGCCTTCTCAATTTGCTAATATGGAATACCTACGAATAATACTGGAAATACAGCAAATAGACTGCCGTATATTAATGTGCACTAATATTTTTACTAAATCGGTATAAAAAGGCTTTAAAAATCGTAAAAGGGAGAATTTACGTTGATTCATTATTTAAGTAGAAATGTAGAGTAAGCGGTATAAGGTAAAGTTTAAAAAGAGCTGATAACAGAAAGGTTGCTGTGTAACTTGAATAGAATGCACGCTCCATTTCACCGGAAATTGTATCGAATCAAAAATACAATTTCTTCGTTGCCATACGTTTACTTAAAGCGATATAAGTCATCCTTTTGCTTCTTATTTCTTTCATTTTTCTTCAATTTCATTCTCTCACGTTTACATTTCTTTGTAAATTTTTATGTATTTTTGAACTATGTATTTCCTTTTAATATTTTGATTTGCATATCTTCTGACCCATTTACCACAACCTATATATGTAAATACCACTAAAAGGTATTTGCACATTGATGGATTTTTTTTTTTTTAGAATGGGGTAAAGATACCTACACGTGTACAGCGAAATTATATGGAACGAGAAACATAAAACATAAATGTAGGTACCAATCTAAATATCCTCTAATTTTCTTTCACTGAAGTAGGCAATGAGACAGGCGGTAACTAAAAATTAAAGTCAGGCTTGTATCATCATTGAGAAAATTATCATTCACTTACTATGTACAATTGTCAGTTTTTCCCCCACCTATTAAAATATTGAAAATGAGTAAATAGAAATAAAATTTATTTTTACGTTCTCGTCGTTAAAAATTTACATAAATTACACGGTCAACTCCTCTAAAAACAAACATAGTCAAAATCTACTTAAAATGAAAAAGACAGCCTTTCAATAAAAAATTATTTTTTGTAATCACTACTATAACTGGAATCACCGCTAGATGACGACCCACAATCATCGCTTGAATATCTGGTTCGTTTTTTTTTCTTATAACTTTTTTTACTTGAACTGGAAGACGAAACGTCATCTTTAGAATGGCGATGCTTTTTCTTTTTGTTGTAGGGCTTTGTTTCTTTATCATATTTCTTGTATCTATGAGAATGCTTCGAGTGTAAGGGCGATTGGCTTCTGCTAAAAAATCGGAAATTGTTACTTGAGCACAAATTTACACTAAATGTATAAATAATTAATTAATTATTATTAAACTTGCCGATAATCTGATCCTTGATCACGGTGCTTCGTTCTGGCATAGCTATTTTTATTATCTACCGAAGAAATTAGCCTCTTTTTGGTTCTTTCGAAAAGATCTACAAATATAAAAGGATATTTTAATTAATGACGCTGGCTATAAAGATTTAAGTGAAAATTAATAAATAGCCAGTTGTACCATTATTTAATTCTTCTGATTTTCTTTTCGCGTGTTTTTGTTTACCTTCATCGTCACTGAAATGTAAAAAAATAGCATATTTTTAAACGAATACGGTTTTTAAAATAACTACGTGGTTGAGCGATATTCTTACCTAAACGGTACGGAAACTATAGAATCAGAATCGGATGATGAATCCGAAGGTATAGTGATAATATCAGAAACGTCTTTCTTTGTGCAAGAAGTAGAAAAATCACCTGCGATAAAAAAGGAATATTATTATCAAAATCAAAATCGTTGCAAAAGCTAACGAGTTATGGGCTCGTGTGAAATAACCACTAGGGAGGATTTAGCATTTCTAACCTATTGTTTCAGATGTTTGTGTTTTATTAACGAGGTTATCTTTCTGAAGTAGATTAATGAATTCAGCGGCTTTTTTTCGTCGTTCCGCCTGAAGTTGTTTGTCTTTTTCTCTTACAGCTTTTGCAGCTAATTTTTCTTTCGCCACAGTGACCAGTTTAGCTTGTAGTCTTTCTCGAGCTAAAAAAATAAGCATCATTCTTTAATAGTTGGTGAATTATTTAGCCGACTATTTCAAGTGTTGAAGATAAAAGAATTAAATTGAAATTTATCAGTTACAACGAATAAATTAATCAAACGAAAAATACAACAAAACAACAGGTAAATTACATTTGGGAATGTGATAACGTAAAAGAATGAGTTTTCTCTTCGTATAAAAGATCGATTAAAGTGTAAAATGATGTTATATAGCTCTCAACAAAGAAACCTTAGATAAAAGTATACGTTTAACCGCTACAATAATTACCCCATTTTTCCAACGTCATATCGGGCGGCTTTTTCGTATTTCCTTGTTTACTTTGGTCCACTGATGAATTTTCGATAATTTCAGGAAGCGGATTTTTTCCCGTTTCTTCGGTTTTCTCTTCTAAATTCTCCCCAACGCTTTCTTCGTTTTCTATTCCTTCTTCGCCTTCGCTTTCTTCGTAAGGTAAAGCACTTTTAATTTCGAGGGTTTCTTGGTCTTTCGGTTTTTTTATTGAGAAACAAATTGGAGCTGAAATAATAGATAGGAAGTTGGAATTTCAGCCTTCAGTCTGTTTTATTTTTCAGGTATACTTACTAGGTTGCTTCGATTTTGATGACTTGATCACTTTTATCGTTGACTTCACGATGCTTTGATGATCTGATGGCTTTTGGAACGCGCGACTCGCTGATCTCTCATTCGAGACTTTTTCACCGAGTACCGGGGTAAGTTGAGGATTTTCCAATTGTAAATATAATTGTACCTTTTGTTGGTAATACGGGTTAAACTCGTGATCTTTGTTCAAAAAAGAAAATCGAGGATCACCTACGAATAAAATATTACATTAAAGTTGATTTCATTTTTTTTTACACATTTTTAAATCGTAGGTATACCTTTGTTTTGAACCACGTTCTCAAAGTCACGTCCATTTTTTGCCACATATGATGCCATTTTATCGATGATCAATTGCATATCTAATGGTGGTAACTTGACGATGGGTGCAGGCGCGGGCACTGGTTTAAGTACGCAAACCGGTACTGTATTTTGCAGATTTTCTGAACTGCTATTCTCCGATTTTTCACCATCGGTTTCAGGCTATAAAAATAATGCACTGAACTGAGTTTGCGAAACAAATGAATGAAAAAAAATCAACTAACCAGATCGTCATCGTCGCCATCATCATCTTCGTCAGAATTTTTGACTTCTTCGGCGTAATAAATTTTAAACGAAGCAGCGGCTGCTTTATGTTTTTCTTTTCTAATCCTTCTTCTTCTAGCTGATTTGGTTAAAGCAGATAATGGTAGAGCGGAAGTGGACCCCACTTTGCCGTCGCTGTTTGATTTACACGATTAGTCTTTTAAAAGTTCATTAAAAGGGTATGCCATACAATTTTACTTACGTTTTCGCATATGTGTCTTTTTCTTCTGAAGAATGCGTAGAATTCACACCGTAATTTTTTTTAATGCTTTCTAATAAACTTGAGGTCTGCGTTTCTTTAATTCTGTTTACTAAAGCTGAATACGTGCAATCTGCTGATGGTTTATATGCAATTGTTGGGATTTTTGGAGCCTGCGCAAATCAAAACGAAGAATTGTTATTAATTATTATTCAAAGATTCTGAATTTAAAAAATAATTAATTTAAAGACGTAAAATATCAACAAAATTTTAAGAAATTAAAGTAAAACTATAATTTATGAAAACTCAACGAAGTACATTTAGTTCACATAATCTCTGAAAAAAAATTAACCGAAGACCCATATATTGTTGCTGGTGAAATCTTTTTCAACCCAAGTTATAAGTAGAATTGAGCTAAATCAAAAATTTTAATTATCAAAATTATAAAATTTCATCTCTATGTGTCTTCACAATAGAAAATCTTCGAGTGCCATATGTTGAAAACCGAAACCTATAAAAAAAGTACAAGACAATTTAAAAAAATAATGATCCATATTTTTGAAATAGGAAAAAAAAGGAAACTGTAGAGGAACTTTTTTTTCGATTGCTTATTTTCAATTTGCAGTCAATAGATATACTTGCAATATTCTTACTTTTCAGTCGTTTTATGCAAAAAAATTACCTTACACAAAATCATTTTCAAGTTGTGATTTCATATTTGTATGTATTATAGGTACACCGATGTATGCTGGATAATGACACATTCAATAGTCATCTAATAAAATTGTTTAAGTGAAATAATATTGAAATTTAATGCTACAAAAATTAATCTTCAGAAGAATACTTACTGTCTGGTGTACGTCATTCTGATTCCTGTTTTGAAATACTGACTAAGGAAGCTTGTAGTGAAACCGACCTGCCTATATCCTTATGGTTACAAATTACGAAAATCACATCTCTTCTGCTCGAGATATAGTAAACTTACCTCTTAATTTTTAGGAATATAAATAAATTAAAACTTGGTAAATTCAACCACACTATATTTAGAACGAATCTCGCTACATGGGAGATATTAAACACGTAGACATTTAATTTTTTACAGTCATCAAGAAAAATGTATAAAATATCACATGAAAAATCACAGCCATTGCTTTCAAAGAATGACAGTATTTCGTCATAGGTTTGATAACCTGCTAAAATCTTCATACTTAACGAATTAATGCTAATAAAGAAATGTGCAGCCACGTACCGGTTCTGATGAGACGACAGGTTGACTGGCTTGAACTAAACTAGGATGAAGGTAAGTTTCTTCGCTATTGGTTTCTTCAATTTTCCAAAAAAATGTGTGAATGATATTAGAATGGAAATTGAAGTATGCATATCGTTACTTCAGAAAAGAAATACATATTGCTTACCTTTTTCAACCGGAAGGGCTGACATTGGTTTGTATTTCTCACTTTTCACAGCCATTAAGAGGTGTCGGTAGTACGGATGCAATTCGTTATCAAAGGAAAGAAAGTTGAATTGGGAGTTTTCGGCTTGTTTTATTTTCAACAAAATTTCCATCTGAGGACCTTGGTCGTTGATGAAAAATGCAGTTCTTTCTATTATTTCGTGGTGTTTTTTGGTTTTGGGCTTAAACAATGAAACGAACGATTGAAGAAAATGATATGAATGAAAAATTGTTCTAGTTTTTTATGTATTTACTATTTTCATGCCAACAGGAACATCCAACTGATAAGGGGGTATGAACGCTTCTCCTTCTTCCTCAGCTGTTACTTCTTTAGGTAAAGATTCAGTCTCAGATTTATCATCGTTTTCATAACTAAATCCAACCTCCGAGTAAGATTTTTCATTGTTCAACGCTTGTTGTAAGCGTTTCAATTCCTCTTCTACAAAATTAAGTGCAAAATTAATATTTTTAGTACTTTCATTCGCGTACTTAATATTAAAAATATTCTTCGCAAGTACCTTGATATAAAGTATCCTCTTCCTCATTAGTAGTTAAGGCTTTATATCGCTCTTCATCACATAGCTGTTCTATTCGTTTCTCCTGGCTGCTTAAATTAGCGCGTAAATCAAAACTTTCAGACTTGGGAAGATATTTCGTTAAATCGTTTAAAGCTCCTCGACAATCATAACTATCGAATTAAAAAATTAAAGTAATCTTTGGAAGTTCTTTAGAAGGAGGATATTTATATTTACACAACATTCGATACATACCGATCTATTTTCAAGTTTTCGTCTCCTAACCACGGAATTAGATGTTTGCCTTGATCAACGTACAAAGATTTATCATAGTCTTCGTATATCTTGCAAGAATAACCAAATACAAACAATTCTTCATCTTTGTTCTCTTTTTTACGCAAAATACCATAATCCTGTCCGTGAATTGAACGAAAATTGTCCATCAGAGGTAAAATGTAACCGTTACTCTAACCAAAGCACCGACTGAAAACAAAAATAGTGAAAGGCCTATTTACACCTTTGAGAAGGATTCTGCGTATGGTGATTTAAAAGTTTGAAGAAGTAATGACATAGTCAAACTAAGATACCATTTTATTAAAATTAACTTACAACTTTCCGTCAAAAAGATGACACCAAGTTTTGAAAATGTTGCAAAAGCACTACATGAAGAATTACAATCATAACAGTAAATTAGTCACTTTTCGTCTTTTCCCCAATTCAATTTACTTGATTTTTTCATAATTACGAAACGGTTATCATTTCACTAATCTTCAATTTTTTTCTTCTGAAAAGTGAATATAAAAATGTATAAAATTAAAAATGAATCATCAGTCATCTCCAGTTCTCCACATAGTTACATGGAATGGATGGCTAGGGATGGCTTGGCGGTTGGCCGGGAATTTTTCAAGTGAAAGCTGTAAAAGTTCAATGGCTTTCTGCTATAACCTATATAGCCATGAATCGAAGTTGATCGAAAGCATCGATTAAATACTTGGCTGGTTCATAATATTCAGGTGTCATGACTCAATAAGAGGGAGGGATGAGGAGCGATAGGACGTCGACAGCAAATTTTGTTTTTATTTGTGATAAAAATATAATGAATAAAAAAGACAGTTGCAGCTAAGCTACAGTCACAGTCATTCGTAATAATTTCGTATCGTAAAATCTGAGATGATTACTTTATGGTTTTCTTTCCAAGTTGTTTTCGTTTTCATTTTTAAATAGAGTAGTGCGGAGAAGAGATTATTTTCGTTCGTTGAACATCCTACTTACGCTGTATTCGAGTTTCAAGTTGCTTAAAATAGAATGAAAGGATACACTCCTAACAGTAGCTGATGCTATTACTTTATTTAATAAGTAAGCCCTCACTTAGTTTAGACGTTAAAAAGTACAAAATGCAAGCCGCATTAATGTTCGAAGTTCTTATGTATTTAAATTCATATTATTTTGGTATTTTCGCCATATGGGAAGTAATAACGTATGTATTCAAAGTTTGTAAACGACAAGAAGTTTATAACGATAAGTATAAGATTATGATTGATTGCGGCGTTTTCTTCTTCTTTTGCTTAACGGAAGTCGGCCGAATATATTCCGGACGTAAAAGTGATTCTTCAGATAAACCACTGTTCATAATCCTCTCTTTGCTTTCCGTGATACCATCCATGGCCTGTACCGTGTATTTATTGAGAGGACAGATATGTACCATTCGATTAGAAGATATGTTAATTGGATTTCAGATATTCATCGAAAGTTGCGAAGTTTTTTTTGGAATAATCCACTTATGTACGTATAAAGCAGATAAGTACTAACTGCATTTCTCTTTCCATAATGTTCCTAAAATCACTTTTAGTAAAAAATTCTCCACGAGGAATGAATTTACTGAAGACTTATTACATAAGGTATTGTTACCAAGTACAATTACTTACCAAAGCTACCAAAGGTTCTTATTGTTTAAGATTACGATGAATATTTCATATTTTTTTAAATTTTTGTATGCGATTTTTTGTTATAAATAATGTACCTTTATTAATTTTCTAGACGTTGTATGAATTTGCCCTATGTGTACATCATTGATTGTTCTTTAGTATTATAATGAAGTTATTTTGTCGGGTAGAAAATTGAGGTACAGCTCTCTAATGTTTGAAGTGAGTGACCAAAAAAAAAATTGTAATCAGAAATGAGCTTGGAACTGGCTGCCTAATTTTTTGACACACCTCCTCTAATGCCTGCGTTTTTTAATTGTGCATATCTTCATCTATGTTTTAGATCGCTTTAGGAATTACATGTGATATGTCGTACATAAACATTTAATGAGGGTAAAAGGGACCAAAAGTTCTTTCATAAGACAGCCACTTGTTAAGTACACCTAGGTACTTTTATTTTTTATTTGCTGCAATTACTTCCAATTTTTCATTTAATTATTTCAGAAGTTCGGCATTATTGATTTACTTGCTTCGTTTTCACTTTCGCATTTTTTTGTCTTAAATTACTAACTATTTCAGACATTTTTTTGTACATAATTATGTGTGTAGTGAGTAATGGTTGGGTCCTGAGTTGGAGATTTTTTACAAAATTGACATTCTACTTTGTTAGTGAAGTTTTGTGAATTTTTAGTATTGAGATTTCTTTGAAATGTAAGGTGATCGTATCTAGTCTTCAATTACTCAAGTTTTAAAATAACTTCTACAGTTATTTAAGTACGAGTACACTTAAATATGATATAACAGATAATTATTTTGATGCATTAATTTTAATGTGTACTTAGAATATTAATTCATTATTTTTGCGTGCTTCATTATAAAATTGTGAATTACCAAGTTAAAGTAGATTAAAGTTTTTGTTTTTGGTGAGCAAGTATGAGGGATATTCAAGTAGGTACGTAACTACGTATGTATAATTTAGATGTGTTTTTTTTTTCTAAGAGGTAGGTAACTAGTCTCATATTCATATTCATAGTTCTCGCATTTTTTGATTTTTGTCGATTTTTAATAATGTGAAAGTACAAATTTATCATGGGCAGCAGTGAGAGTATTATTCAAAATAATTAATTACACTAAGTACCTAAGTAATATTTTTGATTGGATTGCGTGTTACTCCATTGTTTACATTGAGTATACCTTTTGATTAAACCCATGCATTGAAATATAAAAAATAAAATAATTAATTGAATTTGAAATTCAATTTTTGAAAAATTGCTCTAATTACCTGTGATAATTCAAAAAAACACTTTCATAATTTTTTGATTAAAATTTTCACTACTCTACTAAGAAAAGAAGTTTGGAAGAAAATGTAACACGTTTATTCTAATAATTAATTATTAATATCTAGGTAATGAGTTAGTATACTTATTTCTTCATTTTGTATGCTCAAAATCATATTGTATGTGAGAATAATTTCATGTATAATTAATTACATACAACGTGTATATTATTTTGTGTTGACCAGATAGCCGATATCTAACTTAGATTATTTTTTCAATACGTGTTTCAATCTTATAAGTACCTATAGTTATTTGTTACGATATTACTGAATGTTACTGCACTATTAAATTATAAATTTCTTGTACCTACTTGGTTAAAATTCACATTTGTCGTTTTGTTGTGTTTTCATATTAAATTTTTAAACGTTTTTATAAATACCTACTTGTACTCTCTTTATTTCACTTCGCCTCTCTTTAAGTACGAGTACATATGAAAAAGAAATATGAGCTTTCATTTTATACTTTCTTTTCGATTTATACGCAGACATGAAGTGGCTAAACTGTACATGCACCTATCTTTATTCTTAATACTTGCTTCTTTTATTCGCGCACAAATGAAATAATCCGAAAATCAGTTCGGCAAGTTCCATAACGACTTCAACGTAACATAAAATTACCTCTAATCTTAAAACTTTTAATTGGATTAGTGTAATATAGAGAATACCAATTAAAGATGGAATAATCAGTAAAAGTGAAACAATGATGTAAGTGTTTCGTCCTGTCAAGTTACCTTTCCGACCGGCGTGTATTCTGCATAGTTGAATCGAACAATAAAACTTGAAAATTAGTCCATCTATAAATATTGCATCCGTGGAATAAGGTAGATGGCTAATTTTAAAAAAATATAGTACTACTTCCGCAATCACAAAAACTATAAAATAGTTGTAATTCAAGTAAAGTAACACTTCAAACGGCAGCGAAGATTGGACCATGTTTGCTAAAGCATTCCAGGTTATCAATTGATTTTCTGAATACCACTTTTAATTAAACTGTTTATTGTAACATGATTGAGTTGCTATGGTAACCCCATTGTTCCATACACTCGTGTGGTCTCGAATTGCAATAGGTAGAGGTAACT
The DNA here is from genome assembly GCA_900050545.1 of Trionymus perrisii. Lineage (NCBI taxonomy): Eukaryota > Metazoa > Arthropoda > Insecta > Hemiptera > Pseudococcidae > Trionymus > Trionymus perrisii. Next base: position 9,732 of record FIZV01062502.1, on the reverse strand, counting down.
AGACCTACCTACCTACATCTACTATTCAAATAAGAAAATTACTAAAAATTAATCCGCAGTTTGACATAATGAATCTTGTAATTAGGCCTGAATACCTAGGCTACTTATTTGAAAAACTTATAAGTACCTATATAATTTTTTAAAAATTATTTTAGATTTAGATCAAGTAGGTACTATCCGCCCATATCTTGGCAGGATTTTTGGGGCAATATTTATATACACACTGCACAGTTCGCACGTAAACTCAATGTTAACGTTGTAACATTACATACTATTACACACACACTTGCTTCCACCAAAACTGCCAACATATACTGGGCGGACAGTAGGTAGGTAAGTAGAAGTACTTATATTAGTGAAACAACTAACGAATCAATGAAGTCATATTTATTTTTGAAATTCAAATATGCACGTTTATTGACAGGGTATGGTTCAAAAATAACTTCAAATTTTAAGTTTCTGAGAACAAACGGAAACAAGAATTTTATTGAGCTGGAATTCAATCGTGTTATCAAGATACCTATAGAAAATGTATATATATTCAACGGCGGGTAGACGCAGGGACAGTTTTTGCTGCTGCTGGAGAACTCGCTCTTGATGGCGATGGAGGTCTGCGGGAGGTCGATCCTGACGACTGTTTCCGTTGAGCAGCGGTTGTTCCTTTGCTTGTTAAAGGCGAAGACGTTGAAGATCCTTCACTTACATTTTCGGAGACACATTCATAATAATCTTTTTCCAAAGCGGCTAAATTTTCCCTTGCATCCATGAATTCTTGCTCATCCATACCTTCGCCTAAATACCAATGAACGAAACACCTCTTAGAGAACATTAGATCGAATTTGTAATCTATTCTGGCCCACGCTTCCGATATAGCTGTGGTATTGGCTACGTTACATAGTGCCAAATGAGATGAAGCCATGGTGTTATCAGGGAAATTGGCTGGCGGTTGGAAATTAATGCCGACTTTAAATCCGGTCGGACACCAATTTACAAAAGGAATTTTACTTTGCTTGATAATTCTTAGAGACTTGTTAATATCGTTTGGTGGAATAATGCCTCGATAAAGAAGAACACACGCCATATATTTTCCTCGTGTTGGATCACATTTCAGCAGCTGATTTGACTGCTCAAATGAGGCTCTTGTTACTTGTGAAATAGTGGTTCGACTATGAGTAGCTTTATACGAACTGAGAAAAGGAGCATATGTAATCAGCGGAAAATGTATCCTTGGAAACGGTACTAAATTCGTTTGAAATTCTGATAATTCGACGTTTATGGAACCATCAAATCGTAAAGCTGCTGTGAGTGACGATACCACTTGAGCCAAAATTCTGTTTAAATTCACGTATGTAGGATCTTCGACGTCTAATTTCAAGGAACATATGTCGTATAAAGCTTCGTTATCCATTAAAAATACGCAATCGGTTAAATCTATACTGCCGTTGGTTGAAAGAATTGCATTGTACGGTTCGACGGTAGCGGTTGATAACTGAAAATATAATCAACAATTGAGTTTTAAAATTCTTTGAATATGATTGCACAATGAATAGCCAGGATGCGTACTCGAGGTGAAGGATAAATGACAAATTCGAGATGTTTTTTCTTCACGTAGTCATCATTCAATGTTTCTAAAATCAAAGTAGTTAAACCGGAGCCGGTGCCACCGCCCATTGAATGGAAAAACATGAATCCTTCTAAACTGTCACATAAATTACATTCTCGTCTAATAGCTTCTGAAACTGTTTTAATAACTTCCCGACCAATCGTATAATATCCTCGAGCATAATTATTCGCAGCATCTTCTTTACCCGATACCAAACTACTAGGTCGGAATAACCACTTGTATTGATTGTTACGGATTTCATCTGTAACGAGTATGCATAGTAAATCAAACAAAGCTAATGAACTGCCTCCATAAATTTTTACTTAATTGTAAAAATAGGTACCTATAACCAGAGGTTCTAAATCGACTAACACCGCTCGGGGGACAAATCTTCCAAAGTCTGTCTCTTCGAAAAATGACCCGAACGAAATTTCACGAGGTGGACAGTACTCGGGTACGTCATTTTTAAAACCATCTGGCCATAATCCGTGTTCTATACAAAATAACTCCCAGCAAGCACTCCCAACTTGAATTCCAGCTTGACCAATATGTATCGAGATGATTTCTTGCTAAACCATAAAATCATATTGCATTATGTTTATGTACTAAAATTACTAATTTATTATCGTAAAAAAGTTAAACTTGATCTTATCAAAACAAAATGGCGAAGATTTGAAACAAAAGAAACTAATAATGAAATGACTGAAAAAAACAACACAATCATTAAAATGATAAGTATCCCTTGAAAACCATTTGGATATCACAAAACAAATAATAATTTACCTATATGTAAGTAAATAAGTTACTATAATTCATTAAAATTCAACGTACCATAAATTTAGGGCTCTGTTTCTGGAAGTCTTTTGGTGGAACTGAAGATTATTTATTTTTTTCCCACACAGATTCTAAATAAAGCCAACCAACTGCCGCATATTACTATCACTTTGATAGTAAAAATTACCTACATTACCTACTATTTACCTACTTATAAAAAGACAGATAGGTACAGTAAACTCACAAAGAAATTATAATTTTTCATCAACATCAACGTAGAAAAATACACGCATACTTACCTTTACATATGTACGCATGTATAATAAAACAACAGGATGGTAAAATTAAATACAAAATTGTATCTTATTTGCATGGAAGACAATCTGATAAACAAATTACAAAAAAATTAGGTACGTATTGAAAACAAAAAAATAAAAGAAAAAGGAATAGGTAAATGCAACTTTTTTCAATAACTAAACAAAATAAGTAGGTACCTAACATAAATTAACAGTAAATATTTTTAAATAGACTAGCAAATGTTTTCATGTAGTAACATTCCCAGATTTTCTTTTTACATATAATTTTATTTTTATCTTTTAGATGGACAAAATAATTCCCTTTGAAAAAAACGTATTTTTATAATACTTTGACATTCCCTAAGCAATGGATGGCGACTTGAAAATGGTTAGAAAAAAGTACACAACGTGCACTATATTTTACATTTTTACACCGAAGAAGAATTTGGCGATTTCTTCTTCATTCGTTTAATTCGTTGACCACAATATATGCGTAGAAATATAGCCATGAATACGACAAATATACCAACAACACCGATGGCTCCCAACGCATGATTGTACGTGATGCACGATAAAATAATTGCAATAGCCTGTAAAAAAAAAATAATAAATAGTCAGGGACCTAGAATGAATATTTCTAAAAAATACTAAACGAAAGGCGCATACCTGTCTTAATGTCATTATTATCACAAAGACTACCGGACCGAAACAAGAAATGGTGTAATATATAAACAGCTGCCCGACAGCAGAGCATATCGATAAAATGAGACAATCAACTGCAAAAGTTGGAAACTACGCAGCCAATAGAATTAATAACAAGCGTTTGAATGAGAAAAATGAAGTATATAATTTGGTTTACGTTACCTTGATCATAAAATAAATAGAATCACTAAAACCTTCTTGTTGAAATAATGACACTGTAGTCAATATACAAGAGAAAAAATTGACTCCGCACATCATTTGCAATGATGTAGCGGAGTACTTAGTGAAAAGTTTACTCTGCCAATTGGAAGTGAAACTATCAAACAACATGTATCCAATTATCAATATAGCTCCAGAAAATGTGGTAACGGTTTCATCTGTAAATTCGTCACATATTTGAAAATTTAAAAAATATACGTTTTTATGTGGTATTGTGTAGTAGAAAATTAGAATTTTAGAAATAATTGTACCGTTTGTGGTAGTGTCTCTGGATCCGACTAAAAACATAGCCATACCCACGCAAATAAATAAAGCTGTTATGTACTCATAATATTCATACTTTTTTTTAGACACTATTTTTCCCATCAGCATGACTGGAATTAATTTTGATGCTTTAGCCAGTACCTAAATGAAAAATAAATACATAATTATATGTAATATGTATTAACATGGATATCCGTCGCCGTCTTCGGTTCAAGATATTAATGAGTATTGTTACCTGAGTGGGAAAACTGATAAACTTTAATGCCTCGTATTGGCACCAGGAACTCATGATGTTTGAAAAGGAGCAGTAAATATATTTATAAACGGGAACTGTGTGCCTAGGTTGCTCAATAATTAGTATGATTATTCCAGACAATAAAAATGCTAATATTCTGTTGACAAAAACTAAGAACTGCGAATCTAAAAATTGTCCTTTTTCCCCATTACTACTTTCGTATTGCTAAAAAATAAAAAATAAAAAACGATAAATAAGTTAGCTTTAAAGTGAAAAATGAAAATTCAAATGTGGTTTACCTGTGTCATTATTTTTTCCTGAAGTAGTCCCCATATCACGTAAGATCCAAGTAAACCAACCGAACAAAAGAGAAGTTGGCATGCTTCTTGATAAAACGTCCGCGGTTTAGTTGAACCACTGGAATCCAAACTAACGTATGATTTTTTATCGGATCCAAAGAAACATTCTCTTATAATACGACTGAAGAAATTTCGGTCTGCAAATGACATTGATATTAATACTTCTTATTTACAAATAAATAATGCCGATTACGTTAATGCGGTTTAAATAAGAACTTTTCCTGAATTTTATAATAATTACCTCCGGATTCTCCAATTTTACTTTTTTTTACGTACTGGAAAATGATCACCCCGGGCACAAAAATAGTTGCATATCCAAGAAGATTTAAAGCTAAACGAAAAATCCAGCTATTCTCCAAATGTCCATCCTCATTATGTCGCAGATAATCTAAGAGAAAGGAAAATGCTTCGGCAAAACCGTATACAACAAGGGCGGCCAAAAGAAGCAAGAGGCTGAAAAAAGACATTCAATTTCAGTAAACATGAGTCCATAAAGTTGTAAAATAAGTAATAGCCCAACAATTGGACAATAAAAATTTAAATACAACAAAATTATTAGCAAAGAAAGATGCATAAGAAATTCGCGCGCGTTAAACCCATAATTTCGAAGTGCTTTCTTCTACATCTGAGATAATGGCAAATTTAGGTTACGAATGATTTCCTAATTTACCCTGCCAATTTCAAGTACTCAATAGGTACACTGAACTATGATAAGAACTGAACCTTTGACGTACATAAATTGTTTTTTTGGCAATAAAAAAGATCAAATTCCAGCGAAATATAATTATATATTTTTTTTAAATTCCGATTTCGAAAAGTATACATCATTTTAGTTACCAACAGCTCGTTAATAAATTTATTTCTTGAAAAATTTATATTATGTACATATGAAATTTATATAATAGAATTATACTGTAATTAAGTGGAGATACTTTTAAAATGAATGAACACATTTTACATTGTAGGTACGTTACATAATTTTTTTAGTATTTATAATTTGAAGTAAACTCACCACAGTATCACTTGAGGTTTCATCGGCTGCATTATAACGTGTTTAAAAAAAGGTTTCAAATAAGCAACGTTATGGACGATTTTTTCATTCCCATTACGTTCCCACTGATTTTCGTATACGTCGCGCTATGTTTGTAGTAAGGAATGGGAAACTTCACCTTTAAGATAACCAAGAAACAACATAACCTTTCAAAGATAAAATATTATCTAACTTTTATAGGAAAATAACACCAAACAACACTACAAACGAATGTAATAGGCGGGACACCTATTGATATCCTTCTAGGATAAAGAAGTTGTATTCATAATAAAGGCATGCCACTGATATTTCATTACTTTTATGATAAGAGATTATGTAATCGTAAGCATGCATACGAATAGTTCTTTATTAATACTGAAACTAATCCAGGATCCAAATTTATCGATAAATTATGTAATTGATCAAGTCAGCCTTAAATAAATGAATAAATAATAATCCACTTTCAAGGAACTTATAAATTATCAACCCTACAAGCTCATAAATTATACTACACAGTTTTTAAAAAATAAATTAGTTTATAACCACAAAACATTGAAAAATTGCTTCGTAAAAAAATCAATATTTTACTTCGGGTTTTAAGCTATTAAATTCCAACCTAAATGAATAATAAAACAATACTAACTCGAATTTTCATTCATAGTTTCGAAAAGGTACTAGGTAAAAGGAAAATATCTCTCAGTCAGAGCGCGAAAATCATGCACAGCTATTTTTAACCGCTTTTCAGAATTAATAAAAGTACCTAGTTCAAACATTCATGCGATTTAAAACAACTCATTTCGATTTCAAATAGTGGACTTATTTTTCAAAAAGGAAATGAAAATTGCGATTTTTCACATTTCTTTCAAAACTTCAAAAGTCACAAGTCTACCCTTATCTTATCAATGTTATCATTATCATACCAGTGCGCGCATGCGCAAAGCGCTGCATTTGAGATTCAACCAAAATTCAAAAATTCAACGTATCTTTTTGCACGAGCAGCTGCTTGCTACGAAATCCGATCAAGCAAAAAAACCATTACAAAATTTTTTTACAGTGTTTTGTGTCGCTAAAAATCAAAAAATATCTGGAAAAGCTTTTTATTGATTTAAATTTTAAATTTTAATTGACTAAATTAAACTAAATAATTTAAAATCTAATGATCCCTATTGAATTGGTTTTATCCGCTTTAAAATTTAAAAATTTTTAATGATGTTAAATTTCAAAAATGGTTTCTTTCTTTTATTCCAATTTTAACTTCTTGAAAATGAATGATGAAATTTTTATAGCTAATTTTTTGATATTACACGTCTTTCAACTACTTTCAACATAACGAACATCATAATTCTTTTTATCACTCATAACATTTTTTCCTAACAGGAAAAAATGCAAAGTCAAAACTTCTTGATCGACCGGTGTAAATTTATGAAATTTATTAACTTTTTTTGATTCCTTTTTGTGCAACTAATTTTATTCCCTTCATTGAGGACTTAATTTCAATTATTCGTTTGTACTGCAAAATTCAACTTTACATTCGTCAAAATTACTTCGGCGTCAATGTTTGTACACAATTAGATCCAGTGACATTGCGAGGGAAAACGTAAGATTTTGCGTTGTAGCTTGAATGCTTGATAATGTAGTTTTTTTGAAATTAAATATATTCACTGAATCTAATGTTTGTAGATGAAGGCAGAAGATTTCATTATTTTGGAATTATGTAGAAAATTACGTCGTGTTAAAAATCCTCCATATACATGTCCTATTGAAGAATGTGGTAAGGTGTACCAAGGGCTTTGTGGTTTGCAATACCATTTGAATCATGCAAATCACTCCATTGCTAAATTGAAAGTATTCTTCAGTGAGCTACCTGATATTCCACCAGCAACGCCTCATAAATCGCATAGTAATAACAATCAATTCGTCGATCCTGTGACGATTTAGTACCTAATATTTAATTATAATACTAATATATAAATCGCGATTAGGTCGTCGAAAAGGAAGATTTGCTAGATTACCGGAACCTCCTCCAGTTGTCGTGCAAAATGAAGAAACTGCAGACGAAGGAAATCCTCAAGCATCGAGGTCAATGGTGCAGTTTGAGATGAATAATAAAATAGTGCATGTCAAAAACAAAAATACTGTAGAAATATGTGTTAAAGAAGATTACGAAGAAGAGTTTGGAGAGAAATCTATGGTATTTAATTGAATTTTAATGATTTTATTGTAGTACTTTTACAAAATTATTGATAAAAATACGTTTATGATTTGTTTTAGAATACTCACATCACTAATAATCTGACCAAATGTTGGGAAGCGGTAACGAAATTACCTACCGCTAATTACAGAGATATTTCATCTTACGATATACCGGATGCTCCATCACTTCCAATTTCCTACATAAGGTTAAAAACTGATTCATTCTCTTTATAAAGGTGTATCTAGTGTCTACAGTAAGTCGTGTTATTATAGATTTATAGAAAGATCTGCCGAAGAATTAGACGGTGAGGTTGAATATGATATGGATGAAGAGGATACAGCTTGGTTAGAATCTGCAAATGAAAAGCGAGCAAAAAATGATTTACCTCCTGTTTCAATGGAATCGTTTGAATTACTAATGGATCGATTAGAGAAAGAATCTTACTTTTTAGTTGTAAGTTTGGAATTAATACACTAACGATTATTACAACATTAAAAAATTTACATTTGTATTTGCAGCAAATGAATAAAGAAGTAGATAGTTCTCTTGCTGTTATTGATGATGAAGCAGTTTGTTCAATTTGTTTGGACGGAGAATGCCAAAATTCCAATGTTATATTATTTTGCGATATGTGTAATTTAGCAGTGCATCAAGATTGTTACGGAGTTCCGTATATTCCTGAAGGGCATTGGCTGTGCCGGTTAGTACAAAAACCTACTTAATTAAACACAGGAATTTTATAATAATTGATGGTTTTAATTCTAGTCGATGTCTTCATTCACCTTCAGCTCCTGTTGATTGCGTACTTTGTCCCAATAATGGAGGAGCTTTCAAGCAAACTGATCGCGCTCATTGGGCTCATGTAGTGTGCGCTTTATGGATTCCTGAAGTTCGATTTGCCAATACAGTAAGAATTGAAAAATTATACAAATTTTTACTGGAAGTGAAAAAAAAAAGTAGTTTATCAAATCTTTCTTCAAATTAGGTATTTCTAGAACCAATTGACAGCATAGAATCAATACCAGCTGCTCGTTGGAGATTGACTTGTTACATTTGCAAGCAACGTGGTGTTGGAGCTTGTATACAATGTCACAAAACAAATTGTTACTCCGCTTTCCATGTTACTTGTGCTCAACAAGCTGGTTTATACATGAAAATGGAAACTGTTAGAGATAATAGTCTAGGTAAATTTTAATTCGTCCGAATATAATATAGTATATTTAAATATATCACGATAATTATTGGTTTTTGTTCTTCAGGAGCTGTACTTGTTCAAAAAATAGCCTATTGTGATACACACGCTCCGATTGATGCGGAAAGCAAAGCTCGCATGCAAGCAGCAAATAAGAAAAAAGATCTATCTGTGTCGTCGAACGATAAAATGAAAACTGCTCGAAGAGTTTTGGCTAAAAAGCGATCCGTTGCACCCGTCATATCCATTCCAACCATCCCTCCTGAAAGGTCGGTAATATTCTAGTATTCTTACCCTGTTTCGTATTTTAATTGATTTTTAATTTCAAATTCGTGTTCCTACAGAATAGAAGAAATTGCTTCACTTATTACTACGCCAAAAAAATCTTATTTCATTCAACGTTTAATTGCGTATTGGACTTTGAAAAGACAGTTCAGAAACGGTGTTCCCCTTTTGAGACGCTTACAGACATCACATTTAGCACGCCGAGACGAATCGAAACAATCTATCGAACAAGTTACAGATATCGTTAGTTTCTCTTGTTTTTTATTCGAATTTTTCAATGTAGAGTTTGGTTACTTATTCTCAATTATTATGTTTATTTATATCAGAGTGAATTATATCGTCAAATGAAATACTGGCAAAGTTTGAGACAAGATTTGGAGCGCGCCAGATTACTTTGCGAATTAGTAAGAAAAAGAGAAAAACATAAAAAAGAATACGTCAAAGTGTAAGTATAGCGATAAACTAATTGCAAACAATTCAGTACAAACTGTTTCATTTCTTCCTCTTTTTTTTTTTTTTTTTTTTTTTAAAAAAAAAAAATACCCCCACCCAGTTTTAAACCCTTTCCATCATTTTTTT
>FIZV01062485.1:0-11225 GCA_900050545.1 Trionymus perrisii | reverse complement strand
TATGTGACTTTTGCCAATCGACTTCTTTTTGGTCCAGGAGTCCAAAAATGTGGTCAGAATTTTTCTCACCCTCCTCCTTCCAAATCCGGGCCGAATAAATTCGGCTAAAAAATTGACAACAACAAAAAAAAATTATTTGCCAAAAATTATTACTTTTTTCAAATGTTAGTTTTCTGACAGTTAAAAAATTTGAATTATAATTTTCTAAAAATCGTTCATTTCCACAATGAAAAGCAATTTTTGAATTGACATTTTTGAAAAATTGAAAATTTTCAACTTTAAGATTGATAAGTATAATGTGCAATTTTTCAACGAAATCTCCAAATAAGTACAAAAAGTAGGTACACATAGATTTTCAGATATTTCATCTCTTTCGCTTCCTTCGTAGATTTTACAAAAATATACAATATTTGCCCTCAAATTGACATCTAACATAATATTTCGTAATCCCTTTCATCTTGCATAACCAACCTTTGCATCTCCATAACATAAATAGCTTACCCATACAAAACTTTGCTAAAAAAACACTTACAAAACCATCTATCCTCCCACTCTAGCTCAGAGCACAAAAAAGAAATAGGAGAAAAGTCCGACCCATAAATCCGATAAACTAAAAATAACAACCCAGGGTACTTTGACCGGAAAAAAGGTGGTAAGATTTATCCTCGGTTATACGCCGTTAAGTACATATAACAAAAGGGCAGGGAAAAAAGTTTTTCAGTCATTGGTTCGAAATTGACCAAACACCGGTCACCTTCCCACCGCGATAGTGCGGCCACTCGGTGCCACGTTTTACCGTACACACTCTTAATTCCGCTCAATTTGATAAAGAACGCCAAAAACCAAGAGACTATTATCCATCGCATAAGGTTACAAAAGAGCTTTTTCCCGGCTAGAAACCAGCTAAAACGGGGAAAAAAGAAAAAGAAAAAGAATACCCTCTAAGCTATTTTCCGCACAGCGAAATTCTCTCTACGGCTACATGTGCAATGCGTTGCTTACGTATCACGCTTTCTCTCTTATCCAACTTCCTTTTCCTTATCACCCTTTTTTTCCTACATCAAATCGGCTTTCTTTCTTTCGCTGCTTTACTCTTTTTTTACCTCTTCTATCCTTACTTTTTTTCGCTCACTCGAGATTACGCCCCGTAGTCGTTAAAAACTTTACGTATAGAAAGAAATCCTATAAGTGAAAATACCGGAGAATTTTTCCTCCTTTTATCCTATTTTCTTCTTATTTTTCATCGTTTTGCCAACGAACTATTGATAAATGTGAAAATTTACGTCTTTTTGCATTTGCCCGATTTATATGGTTACAAAATTCATGGGAAACGACAGCGGCATCACACTTTGCTTTTTTAACCGTGTGGGTGCTCAAAATTTTCCCTCAATTGGGCTAATACATACAAAAAAATCTTCAAAAACCGTGAAATATTGAGCACCCACCCACATGCCTTCGATGTCGCTGAGAAGTGATAAAAATACTATTTTTTTTTGATTCCTTTTTCCTCTCTCATGAATCATGATACTACCGAGGTAGAAATAAAATATAAAAATTGAGCTAAAAATGTGATAGGTATTTTCATATTTTCGATACAAGAATTTGTCGGGCTGTAAGAACTTTTATTTTTTATCATTCGAGGATCTTCGCTGTTCCGAAAATAAGACTAAAGAAAATTGATAACCTGTATTTTGCTCCTTCAAATCAATCAGTAGGCAAATCTATTGCCATACGTGCATTTTGGTTGCGTTTCTAGGGAGATTATATTTGGCAACCTCGACCAGAACAGAGGTAACAACTCGATTCATTTCAAACTGTGACAATTTTGAAGAATCTTGGGTCATAATCACAGAATGATAGATTAATTGTTCAATTTGAATTAATTAAGTGAAAATTTCTCTAACCTTAGCTGTTGAAAAACATGAGAGAGCATTTTCATGTCTAGTCATTCAATTTTGAAAGAAAAAATTTGAAATTAAAGAAATATATGTATATAGGACAAGTTTCAAAATGTCAGATAAAATATCTAAAAGTCAGCGTAATGCTATTTTCGTCACGCTATTTCTTGAAATTTTTCTCGGTTGTGTGCCAAAGCAAAAACATGAAAATGACAAAATGAATGCATATTTGAATGGGAAAACATTCGTAAATCGTAAAGCTTACCAAGTGGCGGCGACTTGAGACATCTCCGGGCTGAGCATTGGATAAGGGTATTGGCCGCCAGTAAATGGATATAAAGGTGGTCTCGGAAGGCCTGGAAAAATTATATGAAAAAAAAAGAAAAAAAACACAAGTATGAATTAACAAAAAAACGCAAAAATAGTTCAATTTCTCCATATTCGACTATTCTACGAGGAAAGACTTTCCACAATGGTGAAAAATTTTTATGTAGCACTTACAGCGTCGATAACCTTTTGGAAAAGGTCACTTATTTACAAGTGCATTATACATAAACGTACACACGGCATCGACAGTTCGACGACTTTTTTTTATATCATAAAAAAAAACAGTATCACTTTTTTCATATGCAATATACACTTAAAAAATACATATTATATAACACAAAGCGCGCTAAAAATTCAGCTTTTAAGAGGCGTCTTTACAAATGGAAACACAAAAGCTTTATGAGTACGTATTTGTAATTAAGGTTATATTTATAGAACCATAGGAACAAGGCAGCCAGAGCCAGGGTGATTGTGCGAGTTCTCATCGTTAGAAAATTCCGAGAAAAGAACAGTTGCATTGGGATTACCAGCAAAAAAAATTGGTTCTTTTAACCAAGTGATGCTAAAAGCACGTCGCAAGTTCTAACTTTAGTATTCTGAGGAATGAAGGTGGATTTAGGAACACTTCGAGGTGTTATACCAATGCTAATGTAACCTTTTTTAGTCGATATGGTTTTGGTATGTTTTGCATTAGGGGGCTTGGAAAGCCGGCCAATGAAATTAAATTACCCTTCAGACACATTAGGAAACACTGCTTATCAAGTAGTCCTAATGGTAATAACCCTTTAGTTCATCTTTTGTTATTTGTACCACCAACCTCGAAGCTAAAACACTTTCTCGCGACACCGTCATTACTCCGATACTTTATCAAATGCCCGACGCAAAATGCTGGAAATTTTTTTCAAAAAGCTGAGAGCCAACTTTCAAGTGTTAACAGCATTCTTTCGCTCTAAAGTAGTTTCATACTCGATTTTCATCCTGCGTGCTTACATCCTTCCAACTTACCCCTTCCACTCCCCTCCACACACATGCTTCCAGTTATTATGAAAATTTTTGCAACTTTTTGTTGGAATTTTGTATCAAGTTGAAATGAAAAAAAAAAGTTTGAAGTCACCCTCGTGCTTGCCAAAAGCAGTGGAAAGATCACACGACACACTGGACTCGAGCTGGCGGCATTTTATAAAGTGAAATTCTCTATCCCTGCGCTCCTTCTGCGACATTCGTTTTGTCGCGAGGGAGTGACGATTAATCGAAAGTACGCCTCGTGAAAAGGGTAGTAACTCGTTTCAAAATTCCTTTTAGCGTTTACTCGACGTAATTGTAATCCAGCATTTTACTGTTCCTTTAGGTCGACGTCGTCGTGTATATCCAAAAGTACATTTGACAACATTGTCAACGTAATTTGCAATAAACACACTTAACGTATGGTGAATGTAGCTTAAGCTTAGCGCATCGTACTTTTCAGCCCGGCGGGCTACATATGTTAACATGAATTATTAACAATGCTTACGCTCGCACAGGTTGCTCGCTCTTCATTCGCATCAACCAATCACCAACACAATAAACACATAAGAGCAAAAACGACGTGGCAAAAAAACGCAACAAAAACATTCGCAAAATTCAAAACACAAGACAAACGTCGGCTAACCTGATGTAATCAGAGGACCGAGGCGTTTCCAATCCCCTGGTCCTGTTGGCGACCCCCTTAATCCCCGCCAGTACTCACCGGAGCCTTTCGGATCCAACTGGTAAGGATTATAGCCCATGTGTGCTGGCGGCGGCTGCGTTAAATGTTCGCCGTTATGGCAGAAAAATGGTAAGCCGGTACCCGGATGGGTTGGTGGTAAACCCATCTTACTCGCCTGTAATCAGAAAAGAAAAATAGAATAAGAAATGTCGTCGTTGAGAATTTCTTCATTAATTAAGGTATATGATCGTAGCCAGCTAAACTAAATTGATAATGGTTCTCTGATGAAGGAAATCATTCAGTAATGCAATTTTTGGGACAGTTGATAAGCGGAATATCATGGGGGTTAAAATTAACATCTACTGAATAAGTCTATTGGCTAGAAATAGCTCATGATTAATTGAAATTCTCACTAACAATCGTCTTGGAAAGAGTAAACTCTTTTAATAAATCAATTTTTCACCAATTACTTCTCTCATAGCTTATCATCCCTCCTCCTGCTCCTTAGAAATACATCTCTTCCATCAGACCATTGCGCAACCGCATTAATCTATAAATAAAAATCGATTAAATTCTTGCCTGCTTCGCAATCAACACGATATTCCTAATAAAAAGCAAATAATTTGGATCCAAAGCCTCAGTCTCCATCCACAACAACGCTTTAGACAAATGTTCCACAGCTTCGGAGGCGTTAGGAGGAACCTGCTCAGCGGTACAGTTCTCTTTCTTAATAGTTTGATTTGCAGATCCACCAACACCTTCTATCATCCGAACTTTCCCAGTTCGAGCCCATTTGATGAGATCATCATCCGCGATTTCCAATCCCAAATCGTGAGCCATCCATTGCAGCTCAAGTAACATTCTGCCATCACCACTGATCTGCTCTACATCACCAAATCCGTTGTTTCCGGCAGAATTTGAAGCATCAGATTTGGACACAATCAATTGTTTATAGGATCTGCTGAAAGTTTCCACTCTTATCATGAGCCAGGCCTTATGCAGCAGTGGGAACGCATCTTTGAGAGTAAACTGAGCCAGATAAGATTGCACTGCGCTCATTGGTTCTTCGACATAGATTGAAGATAGCAACAGCTTTGCATATTTGACTCTCAACTCGGTCAAAGCAACGTTTTCTTCATTACGTTTTGCATCTTTTAACCAGAAAACTTTGGCTCTGGTTTCGTGAGAGGTGAATGATGCACATGGCAGTAAACTTTCCGTATCTGTTACTAATACAACCTTCCTATTTATGGTCAACGCACCCGGAGAGAATTCGTGATAAAACCACCATGTGAATAAGTCTAAAGTCACTTGACCATCTGCTCCTCCTGCATAAACCACAGGTTGGCTGATCATGTTAACATGGCTGAGGCATTCGGGCCTCCACTCTTTCCCAATGACGCAAACTCGGGTACGATGCCGACCAGTTCGGTTGGCGGCCATAAGTAACCATACCACGTCGTCTTCAGCATTGGCACTAGCAGCCAGATGTTTATCAGGCAAACTGGACCAGCCGAATTGGAAACAAAAACATAAGTATATCTCGTCTTCGTCATACCCGACTAGCATCTTCTCTAAACTATCTGTGTGTGAATTGTGTGGTGGTGGTGGTGGTGGTGGTGGAGGTGGTATATCTTTAATCTCCGGGGGTGGATCTTCGGATTGATTGATGTTGTATTTTTTGCACCAGTTCTTTAACCAAGTTTTGTCTACTTTGGTTTTCAGCGTCTCTGGGCATGACCACTTGTCCAACAAGATCAACAAGTGTTCGAGGAGTTTATTGAAATCTAGGAGACTGGTTCGATTTTGTCTTTGAAACAATCTATAGATACGATACAACCTGTGTTCCAGGTCTGTTTCACGAACCACGCTCACTTGACGAGTCCTCGATAGCAGATTGATCTTTCTTAGTCGTTTCCGGCGCAGATTATGGATGGCTGAGAAGGTAGTCAGAGTGGATTGCTTGTCAGATCCTCCTGTAACAGTGGTGGATTTGGTGGGATACCGACATTTGCGTTTTTTCTTACGTTGCTGCTGCTGCTGCTGCTGGTGAGCTGCCACAGTACTAGCTACTGCAGCCGCAGATTCTTCGGGCCACATCGCGCGCACGTTTACTCGCACATGAGACAAGGTAACGTTATTTTGAAATCGCGATGTTTTTTTTCTTTTGCTCTATTGGCCTAGGTGAAACTTCGAACTACGCGAAAGTAACATCGCTACTCTGTCTGTACCCGAATATAGACACAAGTGAACTGAGAGACTGACTCAGCGAGTGAAAATGCTAAAGCACAAAAACACCATAGACATGTACTTTAGTACGCTGCGTTGGAAAACCAGGCTGGGCGCCCCAGTATAACGAAGACCGACTGATATTTATTTCAATAAGTTAAATAAAGATAACGAATTTCGCTTTGATGTTTGAAAGCGAATACAACGTTCAAAGTTACAAAGCATTGCCAACTTGACTCGGGCAGAGACGGGTACACACAGACACACAAAGTATAGTTATTAGAACCACGTTACACGATGAAGCTGATGGTAAAATGTGGGATGTGCTCGCAAAAACCCGTAATAGAGCTTTGAAGTTTTACTTTGATGTTAACGCCGCATCACACGCGGCATCCGCCATTTTCCAAGCGCACCACCGACCATGCTGAAAAAATTATGAGGGGTGAAAAAACGCGAAGACGAAAAAAAGCACGATATACCGCGAAAGAGTGAGAAGCAACTCGAGATAAACTGTATTTTTCTCCTTTTATTTTTCGGTAATTGCGCAAATCATCTTTCTTCGTCGCTATTTATATCGGAGTTTGTACGATTCTCCGGGAAAATCTGGAACGCGTCGTAGGGCCGCCTCAGGCTCCACTATACGCTTTCAATTTCCTTATTCGCGAAGCTTGAAATCTATGCTCACGCATTTCACACTTTTTCTCCTCCTCGCTCGACATAACTCTGCATTTTTCATGCAAATCTCACCACCAGCCCCCTTGTGGGCGCCCCCGTCATCAGCACAAAGAACTCGTTTTCCGAAAATTAATTTCGTTAGTGAGACTCTCATCGTCGTCACCGCACATTCGACTCAGCTTCTAGCGACGTGTAACCATACCAGGCGCCGCGTCTAAATCTTTGCAGCGTCGCCGACTTCGTTGAAAAAAATATATTAAATAAGGCGAAAGAGAAGAGCACGATTAAAATTGCGTATCCAAGTATACGTATAGAGAAGATAATCTACCATAGGTATTTCCTCCTTATTTTCTTTTTTCAATTTTTCTGTCTCTTTCCCATACGCAAGTACCTACCTACTCGTACATTATTCCAAATCGCATGCTTCATATGCTCGGCAAGTGCACGTAAGCATTTAACCAATAAACATAATACGGTTAAATTCTGCTGCGCGACTCGAAAAAAGGATGCTTACAGAGACCTTCGCTAACATATTTATCTATTTTACGTATGGCGAAATGGCGACTCTCACTCCCTTTCTTTAGCCCATCCAAGCGCATTCATTCACTGACAAGCCAAATCATCACATATTAAACATTCCTAAAGAGATGTGTACGTATTACACCCTTACATCCTTACCCTCAATAACTAGGGTACAAATATCCTAGCTGAATTCGGTACTGTGCATAAATTATGGCTAAAGATTTTATACCCATCTTTTTACCTTATCTCATCGTCTGTTTTTTATCTTTCTATTCTAATTTGGTCTTCATTTGAATCGTATGAACGGTAATGGGATTTACTATACGTATGCGAATAAGCTTTTTCCGTTTTCTATCATTTGTATAATCGCATTATCCATCGATCGTTGAAAACATTGCAACGATAATCTTCCAAACATCCCAGATTCGAGAAATTTTTGACAAAATTCTCGAGTGATGGTTATTTTTGTTTTTATTACTTACTGGATTATTTTCAAGGGAATGGTTTTTGAGGAGGTTTGAAAAACTGCCCTTAAAAGAAATTTAAACAAAAATAGTTTCGAAATTTTTTTTTAAAAAACACAGTTTTTGAACAAAATACGAAAAAAAAATTGCAAGAAAAATGAAAAAGTGTTAATTTTTATATACGCCACTAGCCACAGTTGCTGTACATGGCGTTAAAAAAAAATGTAAAACGAAATTATAAAAAATTAATTTTTCAACAAATTTAATAAAAAATTCAAAAATTGGAATTGAAAATTACCTACTACACCTAGAAAAAAATGTAAAAAAAATCTTTTGAATAAAATTCGAATGAATTGTTTCGAAAAAAAAATCAAAAACTTATTTTTGAAACAAAATAAAAATTTAAAATGTAAGTACCTATTATCAGTTATCACTATTACTTTAAAACAAAATAAAAAAATAAAATAAAAAGTGGTAGGTATTGAAATAAATTTGGAAAGTATTATTTTAGAACAACATAATAAACATTAAAAATCAGGTTTTAAAAAAAAATTAGAAACAAATATGAATAAAAATTATAAAAAAAATTTAAAATGCGATTTTTGATTGTAAAATTAGAACAAAATAAATAAAATTAGGTGTTTCTGAAATTTAAAGAAAAAAAAAAGTTATTGAACAAAATTTTTAAAAAACTTGAATGTTTGAAAGAATTAAAAAAAATAAAAATAGGTAAAAACTTTTTTTGAGCAAATGTGGTGATTTCTGAGTCGAAAATTATAAGAAAAAAAATAGGTAGGTACTAAAAAATTGTTTCTGAAAATAATTGAATGAATTTTTTTTTTAATGTTATCAAACCAAATTTTAAAAAAAACTATGAATAAAATATTTAGAAAATCGATTTTTAAAACAAAAAATAGACCTAAAATGAAATTTTAAAGAATTGATTATCGAATGAGGATTTAAAAATTCATGCTTAAATTGTTTTCAAACAAAATTGAAAAACTGTTTGAAAAATAAATTAAATGTTTAATAAAATTTTAAAAAGTAATATTTGATTGGAAAATTTGGAAAAAAGTAAATTGAATGAAATTTAAAAATTGTTTCCGAAAGAAATTGAAAAAATTGGGTAAAATTTTAAAACGTTTTACTGAAAAAAAAAACTAAATAAATAATACTTAGACGATAAAAAAAAAATCTTAAAAAAAAAAAAAAAAAAAAAAAAAAAAAAAAAAATTTTTTTTAAAAAAATTTTTTTTTTTTTTTTTTTTTTTTTTTTTTTTTAAGAAAAAATTTCATGCGTAGTGTATAAAATGTTTTTGTATTTTTTTTTCTTCAAAATTTGATTTTCATTTGAAATTCTTGTGAAATTTGTTCTAAAAGAATTTTAAAAAGGTATTTGAATTTTTCCCAGGATTTCAAAAAAAATTTTAGAAAAAAAACAACAGAATTTGGTGAGATTTCTTTAGAAAAATTTTAATGATGAAATTCTAATTCTTATCTAGAAATTTTATAAAGGATTTCATGGAAAAAATTCCCAAAAAATCTACTTTATTTGTCTTGATTTCTTTCAAAAATTTCTATACCTTAATTTGAAAAAGGAAATTTCAATAAACACCTAATTACCTACTACCTACGTAATTTGCAAAGTGGTGTTTTTTGTATTAGTGAGAGGGAAGGCGAGAGCAAGCATTTTATTAATTTTTGATTTTTTCTTCGATTTATATTTTTTTATTCATGTAACTATCTCAAATTTTATTCTTTTTAAATGTGAAAAATAAAATTTTTTGCAATTTTTTTTTTGAAGTTTACTCGTAATATTATTATTATTTTTGATTCAAGTTCGATTTTTTTTTTCAATTTTCCTTCGATTATTAATTTTTTTCCTATTGTGCAACTTTTTCTATCCAAATGGAAGCATTAAAGGTCAGGTCATTGGCAGCAGAGTATAGGACGACCTGACTGTATACTACAAAGGTGTATCAATTGTATTGGAATCAAGACGAAAAAACACTATAGACTTGGCGTGAAAAAGAAATAAAAATCTATTACCTGCGTACACGACATATATAGTAATGAGTACGCCCCGTTATAAACTGTTGACAAGTATAGATTACTTAGCGCTTTCGTATCGGCGAGCTTTTGTTTTTCAAACCTCCGCGAACGGACTCGTAAATTCGGGATAAATTGGAATTTTAAATAGGTCTTTAATCAAAAGGCCAAAAGTACCTCCCATGGATCACGCGATACTCCCATAAACAGTAGAGAGCTTCGTGATTAAGCTTTCATTGTAGCAACTGACAACGGTATCGTGTTTATCTTAATAAGTCGCGAATATCGCGAGCTACACGTGCTGCAGGGTAAAATGGTCGGAAGTACGTTGAGAATTTTTCATTTATAGTGAAAATTTTAATGCGAAACGGAACCGTCGAATTAGGGACTCGACGATTTGAAAGAAAAAAATACCCCGGGCTGGCCAAATTAATGGATCAATAGCGTGGAAAATTTGTTTGAATTTAACACGAATCGAATTTTCAAGTGGTTCATTTTAAAACAACATCGTTACCTTGATTCCGGTATACCTTTCGGAAGGCGCTTGTTAATTTAATTGCTTTTTAGATATTTATACCGAATCTATACTGTATGTGTGTTTTGATATACCTAGATCCATTATCTTTGGTTAACATATTCAACCCTGGATCGCCTACCATTTTACGATATACCCTATAAAAACGTGACAATCTGAAAACGATTCCAAGAGCTATTTATATTCGTGTACATAATAAGCCTATTTTCTATCATATTTCTAATATCGTTGTCCGCATTGTCCTTTACTTACGTATACCTATTGTTTTGAAAATAAAAAATTCAAAACGCATAAAACTGTAGTGTAACCGAATTACCGAGAATTTTACTACCTCGAAGTACCCCTAAACCAACGTACCGAGTATAATAATTGTAAAATATAGTGTAATCGTCGCCGTTATACTTGCCAAGTTTTCCAAACTCACCAATTTCTCCTTTATATTACCATTGAATTATTTACAAAAAGAACACTTTTTGCTGGTTTGTTGACTGTATTTCTGGTTGGAAAAACATCTAACTTTTTTTTCATTTGTTATGTACTATGTAATTCAACTCGCCCATCTTACTCTGCATAATGTTCGTCGTCGTTTTCTTCATTTTTCTGTCTTGAAAAAGACGATAGAATATGGTATTTTTGGTTGGTAGTGACGAGTGATGATGAATTAGGTAAAAAGTTGTGACGCCACATTTCCGCGCAAATTAAAAAATTAAGAATTTTTACTTGGAAAGGTTCTAAAATTATGAAGGGGAAATGTACCTGCAAAAATTCTAAAACTTTTTTTTTTTTTTTTTTTTTTTTTTTTTTCCTCATTGAGAAATTTTTTTCCTCCAATTTTTTTT
>FIZV01062456.1:0-17053 GCA_900050545.1 Trionymus perrisii | reverse complement strand
AATGTTTCGTTACTGCGGGAGTAAAACGCTACTTTTCCTCCCTCTTGCTAATCGCGCGAGTGTAAAATGCGCGTTATTCTCCCACGTTAAGAAAAAAAACTTACTTCAAGAGGGAGGAAAAAATGATTCTCGACTCGTGTGAGTTGTTACCCTCGCTTCGCTCAGGTCACAAACCTCACACTCGTCAAGAATCTACTTTTCCTCCCTCTTTGAAGTAATTTACTATTTTTTGTTGAGAAAACTTTATTTCAAGAATTTTTTTACAAAAGGATTAACTCTCTTTTGAAAAAGTTTCCATTTGAAAACGCTTCTCGAACACCCACACACACAAAAAAAAGATTTCGTTCTGAGAAAAAATTTTCAAAAAAAAAGAGGAAAAATTATGTGATAAAAAATCTCTCGGAAAACGTTTGAAAAATTTTTCGTCTAAAAATCAAACCCTTTTACGCTCTCGCTTTGCATTCACTTCGCTTATTACGATATTTGGGTAGAAGAGGACAAGAGAAGAGTAAATAAACAATATAAAACTACTTGTACAGCATGGAGAGATGATCATTAAGACGAACGATGATAAAGTACTTTTACGTAATACGCGGATGCTGCGGCTATACGATTCGCCGAATCCTTTGTCCGTCTGCCAAAACATTAATATTTATTCGTTCTTCTCCAGAAATACTGGGCACTTCACGTTACGTTCCGTCTCTCGGACACGTTTGTTTTTAGCGGTTAACTAATAATACTCGTGAAACGTGTCACCCGACTAACATCTGTTTTCTTGTTCGAGCTTCGAAAGATAGGGATACTCGCATTTGAAAATTTTTCGACCGAAACCAATTAAAAAGGCGAACGGTAAAAGGTTTGTTGCCTCGAGACCGAATCGTCGGCTGATTGGAGTGCGATTTCGTAATTTCACCGAGTTCGTAGCGTTGACAGTATTAATACCCGCGTACGAGTACATCTAATTTAAAATAAGAGTTGCCAAAATGCGGAGATAATTTCCTAGAGGTGAATTAAACACGTCGATGCAGTCGTACGTATAAGATACGATATAAGATAACATTTAAATAAAAACTGCAGCCTTCTGTGTCGTGCTCGAGCTTTTCGTTGACTTTCGAATCATTCTCAGCCCAAGGTGTCAGGTGTGCCAAGATCCCCACAGCTTTTGAGGGTCCCCCCATTTGATCTCACAATGCCCCCATTTTTTAAACCCCTCATATTTTTTCGACTTTCAGTGTTAACTATAAAATAATGTAGATACTTTGCAGTTTGTTTCACTCTTGTTCTGATGCATTACATCGACACA
Source organism: Trionymus perrisii (assembly GCA_900050545.1). Taxonomy (NCBI): domain Eukaryota; kingdom Metazoa; phylum Arthropoda; class Insecta; order Hemiptera; family Pseudococcidae; genus Trionymus; species Trionymus perrisii. Next base: position 15,750 of record FIZV01062456.1, on the reverse strand, counting down.
TTTTCAAGGGAGGGGGAGGCCGTTTTATGGAGTAAATCTAAAATCACATTTTTTGAAGAACTGTATCACTTGTATTATTTAAAAATTCGAGTGCTAAAATTTCTTTAAAATTCAGAGGATTTTTTTTCACATTCCCAAAAATTATTGATTTTAAAAAAATTGTTAAATTTAAAAAAATCATTACCTACCTTTTAAAAATTGACACATTTCTAAAAATTATTAAATTTTGAAAATTGAAAATGTCTCCAAAATTAAATTTTTTTAAGAATTGCCAATTTTTAATGATCCAATAATTTTTAGAAATTGTAAATTTTCAAGAAATACCAAATTTCCCAAAATAGTTGAATTTTATAAAAATTTTTGATTCACAAAAATTATTGATTTTCTAAAAATTGTAGAATTTTCAAAAGTCATCACCTTTTCAAAAATTATTACGTTTCCAAAAATTATTAAAATTTGAAAAATTTCCACTTTTTAATGATCCATTAATTTTTTGGATCTGTAAATATTTTAAAAATTCCAAATTTCTCAAAATTGTCGAATTTTATAAAATTCTCTGAATCACAAAAATTATTGACTTTTTAAAATTGTTGAATTTTAGAAAGTCATTGCCATTTCAAAAATTACCGCATTTCTAAAAATTGATAAATTTTAAACATTGAAAATTTTTAAAAAGTATCAATTTTTAATGATCCAATAATTTTCTGAAATTGTAAATTGCCAATGTAATGTAATATGCTTTTTGGGAGATTTCATAGGTCGATTGTGAATTTGTGATTTCTGAAAAAATACGCTTTCCACTCCAAAAATTTTTTTGAAGACTTGTCCTCACGAATATGCTTTCTCGGCACCACCGATTTTTGAAATCTCAACCTATCTTAACGATACTTCAAAAATTTTACAATTTTCTCAAAAATGGAGATTTTTGAGAAATTGGAATTTATTTGAAAATTGATGGTTTCTCAAAAATTGAATATTTTTTCAGAAATAATAATTTTGTAAAAATTCCAGATTTTTCCAAGAATGATAACTTTTTTAAATCGGCAGTTTCCTAAAAATTTACGGTTGTTTCAAAATGGCAATGTCCTCAGAAATTACGATCATTTCATGATTATAAATTCTCGAAAAATTTGCATTTTTCTCAAATGGACAATTTTCAAAAAAATAGTCCTTTTTAAAAATAATTATTTGCTAAAAGCAAACAATTTTTCCAGAAATAATACTTTTGTAAAAAAAAAAAAACATTTTTTTCAAATTGGCAATTTTCTCAAAAATGCCCATCTTTTCAGGATTAAAAATTAAAAAAAAAAAAAATTAGATCATTTCAAGAACTATTTTTTTAGATTGATAATTCTCTAAAAATTTAGCGTTTTTTTAATTGTCAAATTTTCTCAGAAATTCCAATTTTTCATAATTACAAATTTTTCTAAAAATTTACGTCTTTAGAAAATTGCCAATTTTATTAGAAATTTTCCAAATTAGAAAAGTTTACTAAAAATTTACTAGTTTTTAAAAATTAAAAAAATTAATTAACAGTTTTCTTTGAAAATTAACATTCCTTTAATTAATAATTTGCTAATAGCAAATAATTTTCTAGAATTTGTAAAAAAAAAATTCAAATTGGCAATATTTTCAGAAATTATATTTTTTTTAGGATTAATTTTTTTTTAATTTGTCGATTTTTTCAAGAATAATAATTTTTATAATTCTATAATTCTCTATAAATTTTTAGTTTTTCAAATTAACAAAATTTTCTCAGGAATTAATTACGATTTTTGAAAAATTGGAAATTTTTTTAAATTGGCAGTTCAAAAAAAATTTCAATTCTTTTTTAATGAATAATTTTTCAATGATTACAAATTTCACAAGAGTTAATAATTTTGTGAAAATAAATATTTTTCTTAAGTTGACAATTTTCTCAAAAATTATAATTTTTCCAGATTATAAATTTTCTGTAATTCAGAATTTTTTTCAATAATAATTATTTTTTATGAGAGCGACAATTTCCTGAATGAACCCGGTATCAATTTAATTTTTTTGCACAGATGCTGTGTTTGTACACGAAGCAAATCATCCCTTACGCCGATCCGGTCATGTCCTATTTACAGAGGGCCTTTACAGTGCCTGATTTTCAATCTATGAAACAATCTGCGGATTTTTTAAAGGTATTAGAAGCATGCGAAAAAGCATAGAAAGGCGTTCGAATTGTAAATTGTAATTTTTTTCAATTTTCAGAGTATCGACGCCTTTGATATTTGTAAAAGCTACGAATATTTGACCGAACTGGGCAAGATTATGTTACAGTTGCCTTTGGAGCCTCAATACGCGAAAATGGTGTTGTATGCGGTTGCCCTCAAGTGTCTGGATCCTATTTTAACAGTCGCTGCGTTTTCTAAGCATAAGTTAGCGGCGTCAGATTACTAACTAACCCTCTTCCCCTTCACCCATTCCACTTTTCAACGGCGCAAATTATTTGTAATGACTCTTTTCCAACAGTACTTCGCTGAAGGGCCATAAAAATTATTCAAAATTCCTTCCCTGTCCCTTCACTTTCATCTGATTTAAAACCTGATTACTTTTTACAGATCTATTTTTACGTTAGAACAAAACTACAAAACTAAATCGCACGTTGCGAGCAAAGAATGGAAAAAAATCGCCTCCAAATTTTACAGCGATCACCTAATTTTAATTAAGATGTTTCTGGTAAAGTTTATTGCCATTCGAACCTTGACAAATGAGTGATTTTTTTCTCCAATGAGATGCTTGGGATTTTTTTGTCGTAGGGTCGTCAAGACGCCGGCGTTGACAAGAGAGAAAAAAAATTCTGTCAAGAATATTGCATCTCGCAGGCAACCATGGAGTTGGTGAACACGACTAGGTCGAACATTGTGGGTCATTTGAGAGCCATGGGTATTGTGAAGACTCGAGGAGTCAACGATATGCGGGATTTGAACTCCAATTCCAAGGAATGGGTTTTCGTCAAGGCTGCTCTGGTCGGAGGATTGTATCCTAATTTGGTGTTCGTGGATCGTACTTCGAATAAGTTGTATTGTAGGTGAGTTTGCCCTTCCACCTTCATCATCTGCTTTCGTCCGACTTTTCGTTGTTACGATTTAATTTTTTTTTTGATTTTCTTTTTTTTTCGTGTAGTAAAAACAAGAACGAAGTATTACTAAATCCTTTATCGGTGCTTCTGGATTATTCTCTTATGCCTTCGGATAAGTCGACGATTTTATCGCAAAGCGACGTCGTTCAACATCTACCTACTGATTGGATCGTTTGTAACGAACTGAGTAATTCGTATTCTGAGGATATTTTCACCGCATCTGTGTGTACTTCGGTGACTCCAATAACCTTGGCTTTATTTTCCGGATCGTACAAGATTTGTTCTACGTTGCAAAATCAAAGAACCGGTGAATAAGTATTTGCAAGTTGGTAAAAAATTTGCCATCTAGATTTGCTAATATTTTGACGAATTTTTTCTAGCTTTATTGCTTCAAAATACGAGTACGAATTTTACCGAAAGTGATAGCGAAGACGATGAAGATTCCGAAGCGATGAAAAATTTCATGATCGATATGAACCTACAATTTAATATGGATAACGATACAGCTAAATCGTTACTGTACCTGAGAGTGAAATGGTTTTCGTATTTTTTCAAATGTCTGAAATATCCTTCTAAGCCTACGACGCCGGTAAGATTTCATCGTGCGACTGTCTTGACAGAATTACCTCTACGAAATCTATTGTATCTTTTGTAGGAAGATAAATGCGTACTCGATACGATCGCCAATATCTTGAGAAATGAAGAAAAATACAAGTTTCCGGCCGGTGATCCGGCTTTCATCGGGCATAAGCCGGCTGCCTATACTATCGATTTGTTTCAACAACGTAAGATGACCTTTTGAATATTTTTAAATTTGTCGAAAATATCGTATTGATGTAAATTTATCATTTACGCAGCTATTCGCAGCAAACCGACTCCAGAAGTTGTAGGATCTGGGGCGAATACTTGTAAAAGTCCAACATTTCCGGGATTGATCACTGAAAGTGGGTAGACAACTGGGCATGGATTTTTAATCATGAAATTTATTCGGATCGACTCGATTTATCAAATTTTTTATTCCAGATTCGCGGTATTTTCTTATCAAAAGCTACAACGGTAACAATATCAGTGCCTCTTTGCTCAGAGGAAGGTGGAGATTTGAACAAAATACCGAAATGAAACTTTTAGAAGTTTTTAGAGTAAGTTAAAAGAATTTATTTTTCCACTGTTGAGTTGCTGAATTAATTAACCGTTTGATTTTCTTTTCCCTTCTTGAAGTCTGGAGCTGAAATCAAATTAATATTCCAGTTCACTGGTACGAATTGTTTCCAAGGAATGGCTTTACTGTTGAATGATCGTTACTGCTCGGAGGTAGGATACGATGCCAGACACGTTGCCGGATTTTTACCTATTCAATGGCTGAAAGAAGGCTTGGTACCTATGTCTGCCGTAGAAGAATATATGGACTTGGCTACGTGTAATAAATTGAAATCTTCGCCGGATGGCACTGAATTGGATTTTTCTCTCGCTAGTACTTTGATCATGATGTGGAATACATCGCAAATGTTAGTTCGTAATACTGCTCCGGTGATTTGAATTTTTGTTTGTGTTTTGTAAATGTTTTTACCTATTTATCTATTTAATTAATTTCTTAAATAAAGTTTTATCGCTTTGTGTATACCTTGCATTTGTTCATTTGAAAGAGAAAGAAGGGAGGGAATGAATATGGTAATGAATGTTCAAGAAAGTGGAAGAAGTAATTTATGACATGAATTCTTTAACGTAGATTACCCATGATTCATGAAGAAGAAAATTTGAGAAGAACTTCGGCCTTTTCTATAAATATCACACAGTGATTTGAATTAGAAAGAAAACAAATCTATCAAAATAGAATTGATCTTGCAGCTTGCAGCTATCTTCTTATTCCCTTCCATAGTATCCCCTGCGGGTTCTCTTCGCCATCACCCCCATCACCATCTGCTCTTATCACCGTTCCCATACTTAGCCCTGGTTTATTTACGTAATTATGGATCTAAACATTTAGTAATTTATGCTCGAATTCGTATTGATGCCTCAAAAATGTCGTGCAACTACGCTGATGGCCTTTCACCTTACACAAACAAGGGTAAACTCGGTATAGCAGAAGTAAGTACTAAGCTAAACACTCGAAGAATGCTTGCTCGACTCGTGAATTAAGTACGATTATTCGTTTGTAGAAATTTGATACCTCAGAGGAGGTTAAAAAGAAAGTAAAAACGCTGGCCGAATGGATCAACTCGAGTAAACACGTAGTCATTCATACCGGAGCTGGAATCAGTACATCGGCTGGTATACCGGATTTCAGGTACAGAAACCACCTTTACGGTGATTTTATCGATTCACGAATACTCATATCGGCTTCATACGATACAGGGGCCCTAAAGGAGTATGGACTTTGGAAGAAAAAGGTGAAAAACCCAAGATCAACGTATCTTTCGACGAAGCCATGCCGACAAAAACTCACATGTCTATTGTGAAACTTGCCAACGCTGGTAAGCAACAAACTTGACTCTTTCGGCGACTGTTTTCCTTATCTTACATTCTTACAAATCTGCAGGTAAAATTCAATTCGTAATCAGTCAAAATATAGACGGGCTTCACTTGAGATCCGGCTTGGAACGTAAATATTTGGCAGAATTGCACGGTAATATGTTCATCGAGCAGTGTCATCAGTGCCAGAGGTATTCCAAGTTGTTATCTTTGTTTTATGGTGGCTGTGAGAGTGTGAGTTGATCATTAACGACGATATTTTCGTAGACAATTCGTTAGAACTTCGGCTACTTCATCGGTGGGTCAAAAGTGCTTAGATGAGCCTTGCCCTGTGACCAAAAGCAACGGTAGACCATGTCGTGGTAAATTACACGATACGATTTTGGATTGGGAGCATAATTTACCTGAGAAAGATTTAGGGTTGGCTGATTTCCACTCGTGGTATGTGTTCAATCTTACTCGAAACGATTATATTATCGAAATACGTAATCATTGATGGATTTATTGCCGTGTTTCAGTTTGGCAGATTTGAGTATCTGCTTGGGTACAACATTGCAAATAGTTCCTAGTGGGATTTTACCACTCAATACGAAAAAATACAACAGTGGTCGATTGGTGATTTGCAATCTACAACCGACTAAATTTGTAAGTTAATCTAATGTCTTTTGAACCTTTTCGATTACTACATTTTTATTCATCGACGGTATTCCTTTCCAGGATAAAAGGGCTGATTTATTAATACACACGTACGTCGACGACATTATGACATTGCTGATGCAAGAATTAGGACTCGAAGTACCAGAGTTCAGTAGAAAGCTAGATCCGTCGAAACGAGACAAAAGTCTAATCGTCGAATGGTCCATACCAGATGCGGAAGTCAAACGAATGAGACTTCTTTATGAACAAAACTGTTGCAAGAGTAAGAGTAAAAGGAAATCAAAAACTGAACCTGGAATTGAAACCAAGCTTGTGAAAATTGAAAATGACGATTCTTACGAGGATGGCGATAAAAAACGCCAATTTACTAACAGTATTAATGAACGAAAAAGTGATAATGTCCCTGAAACCGACGGTCCCATTAATGATTATAATGGGACTGCTATCAAAAGTGAAATCGTAACTTTTTAAATGTATCATCGTCTTAGTATTTTTATTTATTTATTTTCCCGTTTATATTTAAGATTCCTCGATTTTATGACTGCATTTGCATTACGACTTATTTATTTCTTGTATTTATATATTTATTTATTTATGAAACTACGTTTCACATCGAAAATATATACTATTCATTCGTATTAAATCCTGTATACGCTCATTCTAAATGAAAACTCTGGGTAAAAATATCACTGAAGTTTATTCGTATTGAATAAAAAATATTAAAAAATTCTTAAAGTTATCTCACTAAAAAGAAACCATTCAATGATTAAAAAAGTACTCAGTACATCAGAGATCTCTCTGCAGATCGCTGAAATCACATTCATGATAATAACAGTGGTAAAATGAATACTAAAGAAAGTATCTTTGAGAATTAACCTTTAGCTAAATCTTGAAAAATATTTTTCTTTTATGCAAAATAACAGCAATAACGACCCATAACACGGTTGCCCAAATATCCATGATTAAGTTTTCTAAATGATTCGACTGACCAAACATTTCTTTCCATTGCCATGGGAATGTACTTTTCATCATTACGTGGCCGACGTAAAGTAAAATAGCATTCATACCTGAAAATGGATCGAAATTATTAAACAAATCGAACTAAATCTGTACCATCCTTGTACCATCTGTAAACATACCAGCTTGACGAAAAGGTGCCCCGTTCCACCATTTTTTTTCATCGATCACAAATAATAAAAATGATAAAAGTATGAACGCCAAACTACTGCACAATAAAACGTAAGACAAAGACCATAAATTTTTATTCAAAGGGATCCATCCTTCTTCTTTAGAGAATCCGCATAAAATGCCAGCTAACAAGCCCTGGAACATGTTCAATACTATTAATCATCAGGTTGTGAAAGATCAAGCTAGTTAATGGAGAAACGTACTGTGAACAAAGACCAGACAATCCATCGTTTTATTCGATCCGGTGTGCTTATATGAACAAGTATAATACGACCGGCGTGCACACCAAAATAAACACATAAACTTGTAGTCAATATACCGAGTAAACCTGTAATCAAAATTTATATTCGAGAGATGCTCGACTTTAGGACAAAAACAAGATAAAAATAAATCAAAACCTTCCGGATCGTAAGGCACTTTGCAATCATACAACCAATAACAAGTAGGCCTTTGGTACATGTGATTCGGTGTAAGCAGTAATCGGTCAATATACCCAGCAGCTCCTCCGGTACAATTAACGTGAGACGAATGATCGTATAATCCACCAGGACCAAGGTATCCGGTAGGACAACCAGGCACTGGTAATAAAAATGTGATCGCAAGATGTAATAAGGTTAGAAATCCGATAATTAACCACTGGTAAACACTTTCGTAGATATCTTCGACCAGCAAGTACCTATCACTCTGCGTATAAAAAAATGAAAGTAAACACCAGATGAGTATCGGTGATAGACCAGAGGATATACAATAATGAATTTGAACAGACCGGTAAGATAGGTTGAGGATGCATGAACCGTAACTCGACGGCAGAACAAATAAAGTAAGCAATTCCTAGTCTTTGCAGAACACCAGGAATTCTCATCGTACTTAAATCATCGTGCCTCAAATTGGTTAAAATTATACCCAAAAGGATTAAAGAGGAAGAGCGCAGAAGTATTTTGTGCATTATAGTACACCTGGGTAAACTGTTCCTCAGCTCGGATTTAATCTTAATGGCGATACTGACACCCATGATCCAAGCGAACCTAAACAAAGGTCGATGAGGAAATATTACCAATTTTCGGTACTTAATTCGATGTCAAAATCGGTAAACGAACCACGGAAATATGACATCAGCTATCGTAATACCATTCCAAGGTGAATGCTTGAAAAAACCATATTCGCCACCGCCATAATTTACGAATATCATCATAACAATGGCGATACCCCGAAATACATCGAGAGATTTTATTCTACGGTGTTCCTGCTCGGTTTGAACTATTGGCCTGATTAATCTACTCACATCTGAAGGAAACGGAAAATCCTAAAAAAAATAATAAATATACAGTAATGGAATGCGATGTCCAGAAAATAGCACTCGTCATCTTACGCCTTCGATATCTGATTCGATCAACTCGGTCGATCTGCCAATAAATATAGATTGATGGCGGCGAATAAGTACGCCGAATTTCGCAATTATGAGACAAGAAACGCAAATAAACAAAACATATAGAACCGCTGAAAAAAAAACAACTTTGAAGTTATTGAAGTAAGACTTGAACATTCTGTATCTATTTTACTCACGTTGTAGTTCATTGTAAGGTGGCTCCTTAGCCCAAATGGGTTCACATTTTGAGACATTTACTTCCCAAATGTAGGATCCATGTTCGCCGAATGATGTATTGTTCGATCTACAAGTAATGACAAGAATCGATTAATGAATTCGAAAGTAATAAAGCCAAAGAGGAATGTAAATATCTTACGAGCAAATGGTATAATTATCAATGTCACGTAATTCCAAATTCCAAGATTTATCCGTTTGAATTACGACACTTTCGGAGCCATTTGTTACATTGAGAATTTGGATGAGATCGCACTGTAATTATACGAATTAGTAACATACATAAGGAGTTTCGAAGAAAGATATGAATATGAAGAATATACCTTGAAACATTGCACAGCCTGAGTCCAAAGGTACAATGGGAATGGAGTATTCTGTGAGACTGTCAGATTAGCCTGATCGAATAATAATTCTTTGGAAGACATGAATGCCTAAGAATCACATGACAAAGTTATGCACTGTGCCGGTAGTGAAGAAAAAGTTTTACCATTTACATACCTTTTTAAAAGCTAGAGAGAGATGAAGATGATCCAGTTGACATTAAGATAGTCCAGTTTGATTTTCAATTACGTGAAATTTTAAAATTTGACGGGAAACAGAAGGAAATTCGAGTCGATGCCAGTCAATGAGTGAAAAATATGAAGAAACACGAAATAAATCGAAACTAAACTACGAAATGAACGAAACATTAAACAAAGCACAAGGTTTTGTTTACATTTTTCTGAGATAAGAACAGCTGCGAATGCTGCGATAAGAAAACAATCGATAGTTCGATACGTCAACGACTTGAATTGACACTTGAAAATGAAACACCATTTATTACACAATTTAATGATTTTTCTCGAATTATAGTTTAATTGTGTATATGTTCTTATTTTAATTATTTGAAAACCATTTAATTCATTCGAAAATTCTTTTAATTTCTAAAAAAAAAAAAAACAATTTTCTAAATGTACACCATTTTTGTACATTATTCAAAAAATCGATTGAAAATCGATATTCGTAATAATCGACATAGTCGATATTTTGTAGGTGATAACAATGATAACAGATCATCGAAAACAATAAAATTTTGAAATTTTTAAAGAATGTTTTGCGTCGTTTGATTCTACCGGAAAATTTGATGAAAAAGTTTTATCCATCGACGTTTTAATATTTCGCACAGTTCCAAGTTTCCTAATGGTCGAAAACTCTCCCGGGTAGAGAAATTTCAACTCTTTGAAATGACGGAATGATCACAATATGTCCGAAGAAAAAGGATGGAGCTGAATAAAATACTACACCCGGATTTGTTACCTGAACAGGAACTCTATCAGATCTTGGATTCGGTAATTTTTAAACATAGTGAAGTGCTTGAATACAGTAACTCCAATTACTGAAAACACCATGAATTGTGTTTCTTTTCAGTTAAGCATCAAAGTCCCCGCCGATTTACCAAAGCCCCAGTTACTTGAAATTTTCAAAAAAGTTGCCGTCCCTTTACCGCAGAGAAACAAAGACCTAAAACCGCAACCTAATTTAAATGATATCAGCGCAGAACTTGACTTACACGAGTTATCCTTGTCAAATAAGTAAGTAAGCTTTCAAAGTGATGTAAATAGAAATTAGAATAGAAACACTGAAACACAATCAAGTTCCAGAATTATTGGTTCCACTTATGATATGTTTTCTTTTTGTAGTGAAACTGACGATGGATGTGTCTCAAATCGGTCTAAAAAAATTAAACTGTATTTTCAAAACGAAGAAAGAAGTGATTTAAACGACTTGATACTTCAATTGGAAAAAAACTGCGATAAAATGGTTGTGGATATAGAAAATGTCCAAGTTTCAAAGGCAAATCATCGTAAGATTGCTTTGAAAAGATCGCATTTATTTGAGAAAGTACGTATCTTTTTCGTTTATTTTAATTCGAATTATTTTTCATCATTTTCATCGTAATAATAATTGTTCTTCAAAAGTTTTTATTACGGATTGAATTTTTGTTGTAGGACGAAAACGATGTAATTGTGGTTAAAATGATGAGAAACTAGCGATAGCAAGAGCATGAATCAACGACATAATAAAATTGATTATTTTTATTAACTTTATCATAATAAAATAAAGTAATGTAGGTATATCGTATGCCTGATCAATTTTAAATTATTTCATGTACAGATTTGTTTTTATTAATGTCAAATAAAATGTTTGTTCATTAATTGAAGTTTTTCATTTTTTTTTATGACAAATAATTGCTACAAAACGCGAATGATCGTCTAAAATCTGAAAAATAAAATTGATTTTTTGCAAAATTAAATAATTTCAGCAGGCAAAAAAATAAAAAAAAAATGTAAAAAAATAATTTTTTCTGTAGTACTTTTTTATTTTAATTTTCTGGCCACACTGGTGGTTCAACAGTTGAGCCATAAATTTAAAACTTGTAACGATTTAAAAGTAAAACGACGTGATTTATCACATTTTTATAACGTTTTAAATTAATTTTTGTGATAAAATTGTCGATTAAGCATTAAATAATCTAATAACGGAACAATTGTTGTAATTCTAGTTGATTATACGTGTCCAACGGACACCACAATTGTAACGTATCTTCTGCCGAAAACTTATCACAACCGGCACGTCGAGTGTTAATTGAACTATCTCCAACGGAATTTATTTCTCACACAATCATGTCTTCCAGAAGATCAACTACCAAAAGAAAAAGTACAGCTCACACGGATTCAATTTCAACAAAGAAGAATTCATTATCTGGTACGTCATTGTTCAACATAACTCATTTATAAAGCCTTTGTGTACTTAACATGAGACTGAATTCATCGCAGGGTTAACATTAAAACCAATTTTTCAACAAACACTCGGATCTGGAAGTGTTTTTGCATGCGGTCAAAACGATGTCGGCCAGTTAGGTATGGGAGAAGATGAGCCAGAACGTAAAAGACCAACTTTGATTGAAAATCTAACCGATATAATTGATATTTGTGCCGGTGGAATGCACACGTTATGTATCGACGAAAATGGCAAAGTACGTTACGAGTGTATTTTTTAAAATTATTCCCATTAATTAGATCGTTTTATCAGGTTTATAGTTGGGGTTGTAATGATGATTTCGCTCTCGGTCGCGAGACCACTTCAGAAACCGAAGCAATCCCTGGTCTAGTAAATCTTGATGAGAAAGTCGTTCAGGTAACGGCCGGTGATTCACATTCAGCTGCTCTCACCGATACTGGAAAAGTCTACGCTTGGGGATCATTCCGGGTAAGGAGGTAATTTCGTATTTTTTCGAATTTACGATGGTTTCTACAACGTTTATACATTTTTTTGAAAGGATTCTCATGGCGTTATGGGTTTAACACCGAATGGAAAACAAAAGATGCCAACATTGATAATGAATAACGCTGCGAAAATCGCCTCTGGTACGGATCATTTGCTTATACTGTCTACAAACGGATCTCTGTATAGTTTAGGATGCGCCGAACAAGGCCAACTTGGTAGAATATCTGTTAGATTTGCTGATCGTGGATCCAGACGCGGATTAGGTTTGTATTTTTCAAATTCAAACTCCGTGTTGATCGTAAAACGAACTACAGGGAGGTTATTTTTCAGGTAATATGTTGAATCCGGGATTGATTCCACATCCGAAAACGAAATTCGATGAGATATGGACCGGTAGTTATCATTCGTTTGCCAAAGAGCACTCCACTAATGATATTTATTCTTTTGGATTAAATAATTATTATCAATTAGGTAACTATGGAATGACTTTATCGTAAAAAGAAGTGTTTCGTTGGTTGACGTCGCGTCGTTGTGTTATAGGATTAGAAGCGTTTCAAGTTTATACTTGGCCTGAAGTCAGCAAAAAGTTCTCAACTGATCGGAAATGGGTATCTATATGTGGAGGCCAACATCATACCCTAGCTTTAGATAATAGAGGTAAATTTTGCCACATTTTAAAACTACGTTCGTTTTTCTCAACTTTGCGTACTTTTTCAGGGAAAACGTTCGTATTGGGACGTAAAGAATATGGTCGATTAGGTTTGGGAAAAGATTGTGACCACATAAAAGAGCCCACTATTGTACCAAGTCTTGAAAATAAAGAAGTTACTTCGATATCTTGTGGAAGTTGCGTCTCATTCGCAGTTACAAGACAAGGTACCTGAGAATACCTACCTCTCAACGTGTTTAATTTTTTAATCTACAATTTTAACAATTATTCGATTCTAGGAGAAGCCTACAGTTGGGGCATGGGTACAAATTACCAATTGGGTAATGGCAGCGACGACGACGTCTACGAACCCAAACTCGTTACTGGAAAACAAATCCAGGATTATAAGATAGTCAAAGTCTCGAGCGGCGGCCAACATACTGTATTTTTGGCTCAAAAGAAAACCTCATAGATGAGGAATCAACTCGTTTACTCGAAGATCACCGATTTCTAAAGAAAAAATCCAATTTAGTCTCATGTGATATATTGTATTATTTTCATTATTTATTTTTTGATTTTGGAAATTACTAGCTTTTTTTTTCACTTTCGTATTTCGAATTATAAAAAAGCGTACTTAAAAATATTTCGAAGAGTATATATGTATTTATTTAATTTTTTTCAAAAATACGTTTAATGTTTTAATCTTTAACATTTTTTTCTAAAACGTGGCCATATTGTATTTTAATTCGTAATCATACGAATTTTATTACCCTTTTTTTAAAAATTATCGACTAGTCAACGAAATATTAGAAAAATTTGAAAATATCAGGTTTTGGTAACAAAAAAAAACGTATATTTAATATAAGAAAAAAGACAAAAACGTAACAATAACAACACCACCTTTTAATTTATTATTTTTTTTATTTTTCCTAGAGAACCTTTTTGTGTATAAAGTTGGATACTTCATTTATTTGTTCGTAACAACGAGGCTGTAAATATTTGCTGGATAATTTGTGGAATATCTTCTAAATTCATGCAAACGAATCCTCGACCTGCTGGAAGAGCGTTTGTTAATCTGGAACAAATAAGGTATTTTAATTTTAACCTTTTTTCTCGTTTAATTTGTTATTTAAATGTATTGAGAGACTGAAATAAATTAGTTGTTTGAAGCCGTCTTAATTTTTGGTTTTTTATTTAGCTGAGCCATTACCTGACTGCTTGATCACCTAGAGACCCGATAAATATGGCGTAGGCGCTGACAGTATCACTAGACTGTAACGCATTCGCCAAATGTTTAGGTGGAATTCCATATCTGGATAAGTTAGCGTCCGATAGTACGATTACTATGCCTTCGTCGAAGTCATCTTTCTCCTTTTCTAGTCTTTTAATGGCGTCTTTGATGGCTTCCAAGGTGTTATCGCCGGACATGCAGAATTGAGCATGAGCATGCATAGTCTTAAATTTGAAAAAAAAAATTGAAAATTTGTATTATAATGTGGATACTTGGCTCTCCTAACAATTTTTATAAATATCTTGAACCTGAAGCTACCTTAATAACATCCAATCTCTGTTTATTATCTGAGGGAGGATTCTTCTTCGATACAAAAGTAATATTGTAAGATTCGCCAGAATGGCCGACGATATCGTACTGGATTCTGGATTCGTGTCCTTGGAGGGCTTCCAAGACCAAAATTACAGCTTCCATTTCACGATCTAATCGGCCATCGTAGCCGTTGAATCTGTACATGCTGCCAGATACGTCGACTACTAATCTTAGACGTTTGGGTTTCATCTGAGGAGCTCCAAGTTCTGGTTCGACGTCGGTACGTCTTCGGTAAATGGTTCTTTCGCCGGTAATGCCTGAAAAAGAGTTGAGGTGAAGAAATTCCTTTTTAGAAAAATTTAGAAAAAAATAAAACTTGAAAAGCTGAAAATTAAAAAAGTATAGAAATATTTCTAAAAAAAAGGGGAAAAAGTTTTTTCAATAAATTTTTAAAAAATGTGAAATTTCTTTAAAAATCAAAAATTTTTGAAAAAATTATTCATAAATTTAAAAGTTGTGTAAATCGATTAAAATAATGATTTTTGAAAAAATTCAATTTTCCAAAAAGTTTATTTTTCTTAAAATTATTCAATAAGTAACCGAAAATCCGTTAAAATTGTTCCACAATAATTTTTTAAAAAGTCGAAACAATTGTGAGAAAATGTTTAGAAAAAAAAATTAGGAATAAAAAAAAACTTTTTTCACTAAAATTTTGAAACTGGTTATAAGATTTGAAAATTTTAATGTGCATTCAAGAAAATGAAGAAATTAGAGTGCAAAAATTTTTCACTTATGAGAAAAATATTCAATTTTTCGGAATAAAAATATTCAATTTTTCGGAATGAAAAATATTCAATTTTTCGGAATGAAAAATATTCAATTTTTCGGAATGAAAAATATTCAATTTTTCGGAATGAAAATTTTTTCAATTTTTTGGAATGACAATTTAATTTTCTTGATTTTTTTAAATGAAAAATTTTCAATTTTTTAGAATGAAAGATTCTCAGTTTTTCAGAATGAAAATTTTCTCAATTTTTTAGAATGATGAATTTTCAATTTTTTAGAATGAAAAATTCTCAATTTTTCGGAACAAAAAATTCTCAATTTTTTGGAACGAAAAATTCTCAATTTTTCGGAATGATGAATTTTCGATTTTCAAAATGAAAAATTCTGGGTTTTTTGGAATAAAATTTTTTTAAATTATCCAGAATGAGAAATTTTTTAATCTTTTGAAATGAAAATTTTATCAATTTTTCAGAATGAAAATTTTT
>FIZV01062430.1:0-11870 GCA_900050545.1 Trionymus perrisii | reverse complement strand
ATAAAATCAATAAATAAATGGATTTAAAACGGCTTATTATTACCTACCAAAAAAAAACTATAAGACGTATACAATTATTTATTTTACATATATTTTATTTAAAATTTCAAAATTTTGAATCCCATTCGGAAAATGGTGGTCAAGTCAGAAACTCAATTTTTTTACGGGTTTTTATAAAAATAGCAATGATAAGTATCAGGAAGCTGCAGCTACGTAGGTATATTTTTTGAACGAAGGCATTGGAAAAAAGGTAGTTCAACTGTTTACCAGGAGTCGCGCTTGTTGAATACTGAATTTTGAAGATGGGCCATATTAACTATTATAGGCCATATTACTTACTTTACATATAGGTACCTAATATACCTATAATATTATATTTCTGAGGACATATTTTTCTGCAAAATCATCTATAATAAAATTTAAACAAAAATTTGTAGAATTTGGAGGAGCTTCATACTACTTTGCTTCTTTTTGTAGATTGTTCATTACGTTTGATAATTTTGTTGTTAAGAAATAAATTTCAGGATTAGAATACTCTCGCTCAAAATTCAATTTTGAAAATTCAGTTAAAAATCTAAATTTTTATCCGTTGTACTTCAACGTTTTGGTTTGAAATAGGTACTCAATCACTACATGCCTACTTTAAGAAAAAAAAAAATAATAAAAATAAAAATGTTTTTGCACTCACTTTGTAGTTCAAGTTCATATTTATTATTGTCCCACAAAAATAAGTAACTATAAATTATATTTTTTGCAAAAAAAAAAAAGAAAGTTTGATGTAGTTTTTCAATATTATTTATATAAATGTGTAGGTTACGTTAATAAAAGATGAGAAAACCGAATGAAAAGGCAAAATACTAAAAATTTTATATTTTTCAATAACATAGACGTAAACGAAAATACTTACTTACCACCTTTGTTTTGGCATAAGGAGTTATTTTTTTGGAAAACTTGCGCACTAACTAATGCATGTACTTAATAGGCCATGGTTCTAAACTTCTCATCTTGGCAGCACGTTGACTTGACACATAGGACACTTGCATATGAATATAATTTGGAATAAAGCGATGACGCTTGCAATATTTTTCAATGCAAAGGGGATTCGATGCATGTCTGCCATTTTTTAAACCACACCCAGCCGGTTGTTTTGGAAATCGTATCAATGAATGAGTGACCGTCACTGCAAAATGTGGTCTACGTATCGTTTCCATGGCAACATACCATGCCAAATGTTAGCACGTGTACATTTAGAACTTTTTGTGTAAAGTAACCCTTTGTCAAGTCAAGGGGTGTTTCATGTGCTCGTCGTATATACTCGTATTAATCCAAATTTCGTAGCTGAACGTAGAGTAGATAGATAGCGCTCGACGTTTTTGATGTCGATGGATGATACGAGTTCGAACATTCATCTATTTATTCTTATGAACATACGACTGATATCATTTTATGAATTTTGTAGACATCATGACATGAATCAAAATTTGAGATTTACAAAGCATTTATTGTAGGCAAAGGTCTCGATGATTTCCATTCGAAATAATCAATACCTGCCTAAAACATAGCTCTCTTTTTTTCAATATTTAGTAAATTAATTGACATGTACGAAAAACAATCTATTAACAATCAAAACTGCCTATCGCATATATAGGTAAATGATGGAAAAACTATAGACATCATAAAAGGTAGATAGCACACTTCACTATCGATGTAATTTACGAACGTATATAGTTGATAGTTGATACATATATTAGAAAACCCTAATTACCGTTTCACGTTAAACTCGTACCACATCGACTGGTATAAGTAAAGCAAGTACATGCATACAATCTAATTTATTCACTGAGTATAACACACACCCTCGTTTTCCATTATCGCCCTGCTGTTCGCGATGAGAGAAGAACAGGAAGGATTAATGCATTATCTGGGTTTTCAAAATAGGCCGGACAACCTAGACAAACAATATTCAAATACGTCGGCCTTGTTGTATACCAAAGTGACCAGAATTTTAGCTTTTGTTCAAGCAGCCTTATCGAACAGTAATGAATCATTTTGTAATTGTGTTTACACAGAATGGCATGCATTTGTGGCTAAGTTTACCAGAAGTGAAGGTGATGCTTGAGAGGCTGTCTAATGGCAGTTGATGGGAAAATAATAGAAAATTAATTGAATCAATAGGGAGATATTTTGGGTTAATTGATCGTGTTTTTTGAAAATAAAAAATGACAATAAAAATTCATGTGAACATTGTAAGTTGGTACGTATGGGGTACTGACACTGACTACTTCAATGGGTAGGTACAGGTAGATAGGTAGGTAGGTTGGTACCTATTTTATGGAATTTAACAAATTAAATTGGAAACGATACACGTAGATACTTATTACGTTACAGTCCCTATTTCTTTTTCTTTCGAATCATTCAATAAAACACCGAAAAACGAAAGAAAAATACTTGTGTTTTCTCAAAAAACTTTTAAAATTGGTATCTATCTGTGAAATTGGGTTGGAATTGTTCCAATAAGTATTATTTTCCTTATTTATTGTTAATAGTGAAATTACATAAGGTTGCGACTTGTACGAGTTCGCAACACTAAGATTTAAATAAGTTTATTTACAGAATGTTTTGTTTTTCACTTGAAAACTTTTTCTCAGTTTTTGGACATTTTTATTTCTGAATTGCATAGCATTGGGATGATTCCAACAAGATACTTAGAGATGAAATTAATTTCATTCATCTATATCAGTTTTTTTTTTAATGGCGCAAAAAATGCGTTCAATTTTGTACCTATTCTCAAGTTCGCGTCCATTTGTAATACCTTATGGTGCCATTGATCTATCTTAAGTTTATTCAACGATGAAACTTTTCTTTAATCGCATGATTCGATACATTTTATGGTCCAATAAATATTCGAAATTAATTTCCTGGTGACGGATTTAAAGACAATTTTTGAATGAACCAGCAACAACAAAGAAAAGGTCTTTGCACAAATGTAAGTAGTTAATAACCTATAGGTTGAAATAACGTTATAAAATATAGGTATAACGTTAACACCCACATTCTAACAAGATTAGGTATGTCTATGTCTACACGTACCTATCCGTACATATATCTACTCATTTATCTATGCTGTAGGTAGAAATACTTTGACCTATCTTTTATCAAAAAATTAAAACCGAATATGCATCGTTTTAGGCTATTATCCTATTATGCAGTGAAAATAGCGTGTTTTACTACATGAAAGAAATCAAAAAATTGAAGGGTCTTCCTACTACGTGTATAAACACGTGAGGTAATATAAGCTGCCAAAGTAAAAAATTATCAAAAGCTTATATCATTTGAAATTCGTAATGTACAACATTGACAAACGGTAAACGTAAGAATGAAAAGCGAAATGAAATTGAATTTCCTTAGAAGTGACAGAAAAAATAGGCGGGGCACGGGTTACAAGACGGATTTGGCAACGTGCAACTTCGTTGTAAGCCAGAATGATTGATGATTCGACAACAATTTGCCGGATAAGCTTTGTTACAGATTTTCTCCCTTAATTCGCTCTTACTTTGCATATATATTAGCGTGGTCGACTTTATTCTGCTGTTTGTTTCTCATTCCTTTAACCTAATTGTTTTATTTACTACATTCTACAAAATGTTTCATCTTAAGTTAAATGATACTGAATCAACTTTTGTTTCTTACAGTGGTTCCTAAAATAAACTACATACGTTCTCCTCAGTAAATATTTTATTCCGATAAAATTTCGCATTGACGAAGAAATCCATTGATTTCCGAATGATGGGTAAAATAGGCGGAAATATCTACTGATCTGATGTGTTGGGGAAGTTATAAGTTTTTCCAACCATATCTCGAAAATGGATGCTTGTGTGCAAAAAAATGGTTCCTCTTTCAATTTTACACAAAAAAAATTTTAAAAGTTGTTTTTATCTAAGATACCTACAAAAAACGAATTTTACCTTTTTTTTTTAAATTAATAAAAAAGCAAGTATGCTCTAATCGCGTAGTCTCTTATCAACTAAGGTATGCAACCCGCAAAAGCAAAAATATTCTTCACCAATTACCATGAATTTTGTTCTTACACTGGTCGTCATGTAAAAGCCGGTGCAATATGGGGTGTAGAGGAGTGTCTACCCCTGGTAATTTTTCCTTCAGAAATTTTGGCAACGTTTGAAGAAATTTGACAAAAGTTTGGAAATTTGCAGGTAATATTTTTGTGTTGTTACCATTGCACTTTTACTCGTATTTAACAATTGGAAATTTCTATCATTTGACATTTTTTTGAAATTTTCATTCGACATTTTCATAATTTAGCCCTTCTCCCCTCCAAAAAAAATCAAGTAGCCCCTGACATCAATACAATAATCATGACGTGTTTTTGAAGATTTGTAATGCATTTAAAATTTTTAAAAATTCGAAAAAAATGATGTCAAATTTAGCACCACCTTGTGAGTCTAGATTTGATCAAAGTAAACTTCAAATGAAATTCTTAACTTGAAAGTTTATCGTTGTTTGATACATCATTTGAAAGATAATTCAATGACAAAAAAAAGTTTTCTACGAAAAACTGTCTTCAATCACTAGGTATTATTTTTGCAACTTACATTCGAAAAAAAATTAAACATGGGAGAGCATTTTCATGTGATGTCTGGCAAAACTTCTTAGAGCCATTTCAAATTTTAAGAAAAGTATACCTATAAGTATAAGTTTCGGAATGTCTGACAAAATTTCTAAAAGTCAACAACTTTAATCCAAAAATCATTAAAATTTGAAAAAATTTAGGTTTCACAGTGCCTGACAAATTTCTTTGATAATAAGGGTGATCGAAGTCAAGGCCGAGGACCAGTTACCTAAATTATAAGTCTCAGATATTCTGACAAAAAATTTAAAATTAGCCGATTTTGTAAATAAAATTTTAAAAAAATGACAAAATATCTAAAAGTCATCAAAATTTAAAAAAATGTATATTTCAAAATAGGTATCTGACAAAATATCAGTAAAATGTCTGAAAGTAATTCCACCTTTTTTTTTTTAGTTTGTAAGTTTCAGAACGTCTGACAAAATATCTAAAAGTAAGCGTGACGGTTTTTCGTTACATAACGTTTTTTTCGGTTGTGTGCCAAAGCAAAGACATGAGAATGTCAAAAATTGAATTGATCATGTTTTCAGGAATGGCTTTTAAAAAAAACGAAGAAACAATAATCATTTCCGAAAAAATAATTTTGAAAAATCTTTTGAAAATTCTCTGAAAATTCCAAAAAAAAGTTGATCAAGTTTTCAGACATTTTTTTTTAAATAAAGAAAAAAATTTCTGTTGTGAAATGAGCTACCTCCAAAAATAAAGAACTGTATAGCTAATTGAATCCCCCCCCCCAAAAAAAAAGAAACTACCAACGTTTAAACTTTTTCCAAATTAAAAAAAAATTGTTGACTTTATAAATACAAATTTTTATGCGATTCTTCGAGATAAAAAAAAAAAAAATTATGAAATTGTTTATCTCTAAAAGTGAAGGAGTTAAGGGATGATGATTTTGTTGAAAATTCCATCCTTTTTGAAGTAAACTAACCCTCAGTTCCTTCAATTTCAGAAATAGATAATTTTGTCAAAGGATCTTTTTACTCTTTTCTGAAAAGTTGTGTCAGAAACCATACTTTTGAAAAATTTAGTTTTTTAAGATTTTCAAAAATTCCAAACTTCTTCAAGTAGGTACGAGTACCTAAGCTGCAATACGAGGCCCTCAGCTCTTCTGAATAATTTTTAAATTTTTTATTTGTAAAAAACCATTAAAATAGGGCTTCGAGCTTCCAAAATAATTTAGGTAATTTTAATCTTTAAAGGCTCCAGGACGTCGGTTTAGCTGGATGCTCCAGAACGCCTGGAAAATATTTTCAATCGATTCAAGAGGTGGAAATTGGGTTACCTACTACTTCTTTGGTTGAAAATTTAATAAAAAAAAAAAAGAAAAGAAATTCTGTTGCAAAAAACGTGAATTTTGAGGTTTCCCGATTTGTTTTGTTTTTTTCAATTCTACGTTTTGTAACCTCCGTTCAAAATTGGTAATTCCAATTAAGTCAGTTTTTTTATTTTGACATTGCAAATCGCCCATGACTTTGAATTGATGTTATGCAAATTGACCAAACTATGTACATAATGAACGTCGAGCACGTGCATTTATGCGTGGAATGTAGGTACGTATTTGCCCTTAAATAGGTCAATACGTACTACCCTTGGGTGGTAATTTTAGGTATGTGAATTGAGTAAATATTTCATAGCTTTTTCATATTATACCACGTACACCTCGTTGCGTCGTTTGCCCCTTTTAAGACCTATTCCTTTTATCATTGGGGTTGTATTGTTCTGCGGTGAAATATGGCTAATGTTATGGTTTGCCATTAGGTTGGCTGGTATTCTCGTACCTGTAATGTTCTCGCTAGTTCAAATATTCTCTCAATTTCATTTTGTACTTCGACGGCCGAGTTCACTTTGGTTCGTTCGAGTAATGGACGTTTAGAAGGGTTGTTCAGGAATGATCTTTTGGCTTGTGAAACGTCCGCTGTTACTCTGGTTATGATTATTCTGCGAAAAGGAATATTATATAAATCAAGAAGAATTTGTATAATTTGTAGCTAGATTTTCTCAATCGAAACGTCTACCACGGTGTGGAAAGGAGAGTGGGGAGGGGGAATTGATCCAGAAAACAACTTACCTTCCTTCGAATCTACGTTTTAAAAAATCAAACAAAGCTTTCTGCATCATATCGGTGACTTCGTATCCTTTGAGCGACGGACCGACCAGAACGACGGGACGCATCGATGGTACCACATCGTAAGGTGCTGCTGATTCTTGTTTCTTGAAAAAAGGCTTACGTTTTTCTTTCGAAGGCGGTGTTAAATTTGTTCTCGATTTGCCTCCTCCTGTTCCGCCTGATAATTCTTCTTCTTCGACTGTCGTAGAGTGAAATACCAATCACGTAGTTAGAACGTATTATGTACATGTGTAGATCAAACAAGTTAAAAATAAAGCTCGTGGTTGGAAATAAGCGATAAGCAAAGTTTACCTAGAAGCTGAGTTGATTTAAGCGATGAATCAAAAGTGAAGGGTTTGTATAGTGATCATGGACTCTAATGAGATTTCTCCCGAACTATAATCGTAACGTGAGTGATGATGTTCTAACTAATGAATGGATATTTTCTTTAATGTGTAAAATTGCGAGTATTTTTCGCAGATTTTTTTTCTTCGTTTCTCAGTAGATAATGCAAGTTCGCCAATATTTTAAAGATTTTTCCTGCTTTTTAAAAATTTTAATAATTTTTTCGGGGAGAGTTGTTTCAAAATTTGACTTTCTTTTATTTTTTATTTTTTCAAAATTTTGTAAAATTGTAGTTTTTTTTTTAAGAATTTTATATTTTTAAAACTTCAAATTTTACATTTTTTCAAGATTTGACAACTTTCCAAATTATAGTAATTTTTCAAAAATTCACAATTATTTACAACCTTTTTAAAAACTCTAATAATTTTGAACTTTCTACTGTTCTGAAATTTAATAGTTTTTTATATTTTACAATTTTTTAAAATTTTGATTCCATTTTGAATATTTTTCAGTTTTTCAAAATTTGGTATTTTCTGTAATTTTCCATTTTTTTCATTATTATTTTTTTTAAATTAAATTTTTGAAGTTTTTATTGGCTAAATTTTCAGTTTGATACCCGTTTTAAATATTCTCTGAGTTTTAAAAAATTCATTAAGTATTTTTTTTAATTTGTTGATTTTTCAAAAATTTTCAATTTTAGTCATAGTTTTTTTTTTTTTGAAATTACTTTTTTGAAGCTATTTTACTTGAAATTTAACAGCCTTAAATTATTTAGTATCTTAAAATTTGGGATTAGAAAAAAAAATTGACACTATAAATTTGAATTTTTTTTTTATTTGTTAAAATTTACCAATTTTGTAAGGTTTCACATTTTTAAATTTTTTAAAATAGTTTTTCTAATTTCTTAAGGTTTTGAAGTTTTTTCATACATATTTTAAAATTCTTCCAAGATAATTTTTCAAAATGCGATTCTAATTTTTTTAGACTTTCTAGTTTTCTGAACAATTTTCAAGTTTGATATGCTTGAAATTTTTTTCCCAATTTCTCAAAATTAAATTTACCAATTTTTAAATAGCTTTGGTTATTTTTCCAAAAGTAACCAATTCTTTTAAATGAAAATTTTAATTTTTCTATAGCTAGTTTTTTTCAAAATTTAATCATTTTTTAAAATTAGCCCATTTCATAAGATTTTCCTATTAAAAAAAAATCCAAAGTTGATTTTTTTATATAAAATAATGTTTGTCATTTAAAAAAAAATTATTTTAATTAATGCGAAGCTGGTGTCCTTTAAAATTTGCCAATTTATTTAAATCTGCTATTTTTTCTCGAATTTTTTAATTTTCTAGTTTTTTGATATTTACAAAAATTTCCAAAGTTTTGATGCTTGAAAATTATTTTCCAATTTTTTAAAATTTCTTTATTTTTAAAATTGATTATTTTTTCAACATTTTCCAATTTTTAAAATTGGTTGTATTTTTTCTAAATTTATCAATTAAAAAAATTTGTTAATTTTTCCAGAGCTATTTTCTTTAAATTTGTAATTTTTCAAGATTTCGCAGTTTTTTTTTATTTTAATTTTTTTTTTAACTACAATCAAGCGCTTACCTACCTATTCCCTTATTTTGACAATTGAAACAAAAAAAATTGTTATTTTTTTCAAATTTGTAATTTTTTTTTTAATTTACTAAATTTTTGAAGTTGGTATCAGGAAAAGTTTTTTTTTTTGTTTTTTTCAAAACTTGACTGTTTTGCAAGATTACTAATTTTTTTTAATTTTTCATTTTTATACAATTTGAAAACCTCTCATTATGCTGCTTTACAAATTTTAGGTAGCAATTTTTTTTTAAATGTGAAATTTCTCGTCAAGGTGTTTGAATTTTTTTTTTGCATTCTGAAAATATCATAATTCGGTGAATTGGCCAATTTTGGCATATTCTATTTCACAGAGGTTTAATTTCGATTTTCTTGAATAATTTTTTCCCACTGTGAGTATATTTTAGTACATACCTCGAGAAGTAGATGCAAATTTCGAATTATTTTACTTTTTGAAATTGTATTAGGAAAAATGTATATATTTTTTAATGAAAAAAATTGGTAAAAAATTCACTATTTTGTAATTTTATAAAAACAAAAAAAAACAAAAAAAAACATAGGTAGTAATAAGGAAAACGATTTAATATCCGAAAATATCGAACTTGTCAAGATGAAATTTCTTTAGTAAGTTAAGTATTTGTAAAACGATTATTTGGTTGTGTAAGGATTATTACTATCGAAATTGGTACAATAAGCATTGTTATATTTTTACGCTCTGAAACGCCCGAATTTATGATTATTACCTACCTATTATTACTTTTGCTATTGTTATCATTTTGAAAAATTACGATAAGTATGAATCGATTGAAATTCGTAAGACATTCGACTTTTTTTTCAAATTTATACTTATTCTTTTTTTGATTGTCAAATTTTGGAGTATTTTTACTAACGAAAAAAAAAAAAACTTGGTTAGTCAATTAGTTGAGGAAGTCGCGATATAGGCGAGAAAAGAATCAGGTCAAAAATGGAATAATACAC
This sequence comes from Trionymus perrisii, assembly GCA_900050545.1. Taxonomy (NCBI): domain Eukaryota; kingdom Metazoa; phylum Arthropoda; class Insecta; order Hemiptera; family Pseudococcidae; genus Trionymus; species Trionymus perrisii. Next base: position 2,202 of record FIZV01062430.1, on the reverse strand, counting down.
GAGCAACGTGGCACAATGTGGCGACCGCGCCGCACCGCTGCGGGCGCTCGACAAGTCGGCGTTGGCGATTAATATTTTGCGAAAAGAAGACTGTAGATTTTGGAAATCGTCCAGAAAGGCTCAGCTGTGCGCGCGATATCGAGCGAAATAATCTTAGAAATAATAAAATGAGTTAGGAAAATGAAGATGGTGCAAGGGTCTGCGTTGAACATACCAGGAGAAGGCGGGGAAGAGCCACTCGAATTGGCGCTTTTTGCTGGTGTCAGCAGGTCAGACGCTAGTGCGCCTAAATTACCGGATGAAGGTGGTTTGGTCAGGTATAGTTTTGTGTTTCGCACTTGAGTCTGTTGCAGTCTTAAGTTTTCGAGTTTCAGAGGTGACGGAATGAAGCCTACGTCGCATCCTTCCTTCACCAAACGCCCGATCCACCAGTTATTATCGTATTTTTCCTGTTTACCGAGGGTTGACATTTAACATAGAGTGTAAGCTTTTAGTGGTACAGAGTAGAGGTTGGCGAGGGGTTACCTTTATGTGTAGATATTCCCTCACGTTAAAGGATACAGCGTAACCGTGAACTGGCGAATCGTCGTCCACAGTGCCATCATAGGCTACGTTCGTTCTCACAGCAAAAGCTACTGGTTTTTCCTGTAATATTCACAATGGCGAAATTAATGGCCACGAAAAAGGTGGCGAAATATTAATCACGTAGACTTACTCTTGCTTTCTCCAGTTGAGCGAGAGCTTGGCGTTCTTTTTCGTGCTGCTGCTGCTGCTGCTGCGGCTGAAAATTTTTTTACGTGTTCAAAATAATGACAAAAAATAACAAAATGACACTCAAAGTACATGTGAACAAAATACCTACCCTTGGGCGAAGGCGCACATTTTGTACCTCCGTCAGCATTCCCGCAATGATATTCCGCTGCTCATTGCGGTACCGACGGAGGTCTTGGTGCGCCTCCAAATGAGGACGCAGAGCTTTCGATAATTCAGCGCAGCGGCGCTGATTTTCTTGCCGTTGCGCATTCCGAATCCGAAAAGTTTCCAGCTCTGGTATCTGAAAAAATCATAAAAAATGAAATCAGTACCTATTTTTTTGAAAAATGTTGTCACAAAAATGAACAGCTTCCAAAAAACTTATAGGTCCAAGTTTGAAAATTTAGAAATATACGTACTAATAATGCCGCATCGTTCAACACCTCCGGCGGAAATTCGCCGCGCTCCATTAAACGCGCCGAGGCGATATCGGCGCCTTCCAATTCAATCTGAAATAACAAACTTGATTAGGAAAAATTGTACATTAAATTCGGTTGTACGTAGTTATACTTACATCGGCATTAATGGAGCCGATGAATTCCACGGAGGTGGCGTCCACAACCAACCGCCACCCCCTGGCTTCGAACAAGCGCCGCTGCTCCCCCAACAAATTAATAATTTTGGTGGCGGCCGCCTGCCGCTTTCGTTTCACTCGAGTCTGCGAACGCAGATAACAATCGGCGCCGTCAAAATCTATAACCTGCAATCAAAATTTTCATTATAATTTTTATTCAGATAATAGATTCAACCAAAAGTGGGCAACTGGTTTTATACTCACGAAAGGATCTTCCCGGGGCGAGGCACCATACTCCAATTCCGCTCGGTGGAGTCCTCTCGCGTTCCGAGGGAATTGGGTCACATACCTCAGGTACGAATACGGGCGGACCTCCGTGAGGTGGGCCACACCAACGGTGTCATCCTGAAAGTATGACACCGCGACGAGTACGTACTTAGATTTAAAAACAGTAAGTAGGTACCAAGTCCTATATCAATCAACTCAAAAGCAAATAAGTACCTCTTGCTTCTTCTTACGTTCGTCTTTACGCAATTGTTTTTGAACTTCGATTTCATTTTTTCAGTCTTCTTCTGCTTTTTTTAGTGCGATCCACTTCGAACAAGTCATCACTGACGGCAGATCTAATTTCTTTCTAGCACGTCTTTCTTTCTCGGAATTTTCATTCGTTTTGGGCTTATACTGTACCACTGAATTTAAAATTTCATCAACACTTTTTGAACTTCCCGAAGAAGGAGGTGATGACGAGTGAGCTTTAGACGATTCTTCTACTGGAGTTGAAGCACAAATTTCATTTTGATTTGTTTCTAAAAAATTTATAAACTTAGATACCTGCATAGTTTTTATCAAGGATACTCATATTTTATTACGTACCT
>FIZV01062425.1:0-17537 GCA_900050545.1 Trionymus perrisii | reverse complement strand
GAATTAAATTTTTACTTCTAAATATATTTTATTTTCAGAAACATTTTTTATCCTTATTTTTTTGCTTAAAAACCTCAATTTTCAATTTATTTTTTTCAAGTTTCCAAAATAAACTTTAAAAAAAATAAATAAATTGAAATTGGCTAAAATGAAATTATTTTTGTTTTTTAAATATATTTTTGTAATTTTTCAAAAAATAATAAAATAGTAATAATTGAAATGAAATTGAAAACTCAAAAAAAAAAATTGATAGACATTTCTGAAATTGCATCATTTTACATTTTGTTTGAAATTTCAATTGATTTTTTTCAATTTTCCAATACTTTTTCGAAAAATTAAAAACCTAAAAAAAATTTAAAAACTGAAAATAAGAAATTAAATTGAATTTTTGTATAAAAATGAATTGACATGGCGATTTTCACAAAATGGAGTCGACACCGATTCTGAGAAACAGTTCAAAGTCCTCACTTTATGCCTTGGCTTTCATATTGTTATGTTTATTTTGATAATTAAACAATTGATTTCAGTCCACAATGCACCATCGTCGGTGTCATTTCATATCACTAAAGATGGCACAGGCAATCGTTATCTGGCAACGACGAACGATTGCTAGTAATCTGAGTGTGTGTCGCTGATAACAGAGTTGAAAGAGCGATAGAGAGAAAAATATAGTAAAACGAATCATACACTCTAGAACGTACTTGGTGTAGCCTATACTTTCGACTGGTGACCAGTTCTATTCCGAAGTCAATGACCTTTTGCTAATGATAATTTATACTTATGCTCTTAAGTATTTTCCTCTTTCACCTTCCTATCTGTTGTGGTTGTGCTTGTGTTTCGATAATACATACGGTGTGGTGCTTGAAAAAAAAAAAGAGCATACGAATGTATCAGCACGGTGCCCGTGTGCCAAACCGAAGCACACCGCTACCGTTTCTCTATTTGAGTTTGGCCTGTTATCAAAGCTAACAACGATCTATGTCATATTCTGTCGTCGAGAAATATATAGCAGGAAAGTAAAACAACGATACAATGTAAAGAACGTATATTTATTCGCATTGGCCACTTGACACCTTTATCAAATTGATAAAAATCGAAAGAAATTCGCCAATAAAGTTAGCATTTTCACCTCTACTAAGTTCACTTGCTCGAATGAGGTTTTTCAGGCGTGTTTGTCTTTTTTATTTAGTCACGTGACGTAATACGCGGAAATGACTTGGACGAATTGTTTCAATTTTCTTACTTTTTATCCAACTCGTACAGGTGTTTGCAGCCAAAAGAATGGGTCATACTTTAGGAGGAATGGATGAAAAAAATTTTAGCCTAGAAAAATTCCAAATTGAAAGAAAAGTTTTGCCATTTCATCGATTATTTTAAATCTTGTATTTTTTACATTTTTTTTCCTCAACTTGAAAACCAAATATAGGAATTTTTAAATTTGTACTTCGAGAGTACGAGAAATGATCGAAGCTCGCCTCACAAGAATGGATTTGACAGATAAAATCTGATACTCTCGAAATAGATTTATGAGTGATTTTCAACATTGTCATTTAATGAAAAAATTATTATCTAATTTAGACTATTTTCCAACTTAGTTGAAGATGTCTTAAAATAAAGATATTTTTTCACGACTCGGTACACAATTTGGCGAATAAAATGAATTCGAGAGTACGAAAAATGATCGAAGCTCGCATCACAAGAATGGATCTGACAGATAAGCCTGGTACTCTCGAAATAGATTTATGAGTTATTTTCAACATTGACATTTGATGAAGAAATTATTCTAGTGGCTTCGAAATGAACCCAGTACGTTTATGTATCGGCTTTGATATGTAAATTTAACGAACTATTCAGCATCCTTGTTGCGTGAAATTAATGTAAATAAGAATGGCAAATGCGTTTAAGATATAAGGTGAGATTATACACGAACAGTACCTACGAATGTACGACTTGGCTAAAATTGAATAAATAATCGTACATTCCGATGTTTGTCAATGGAAAAAAGAAGCTATTTACGCACAAAATCTTTCATTCTTTACGTTGCATCGGGTACTGTGTGGGTACTTTTATAAAATACTCGGCAAGTCGAGATATTCGCAATGATTAGCAAGCACGGTTGACTTTATATTTTTCCTCCTTTCGAAGAACCAACGTGTGTACTGTGTAATGTGTTGGGAACTTAAATGGAACAAGTGACGTTGTAAGCGGTACAGGGTGTAATTTATCATCTTATTTTTTTTCTTTTTCAATGTTGTATTTTTATGTCAAGAAGTCAACATCCATTTGGGAGAGTCGTATGTATTGTTATCGTTAATTTATTAAAACTGGTTGCCAGAGCGACAGAGTGTTTTGAATGTGTGTCGAGCTAGAGATTTCTTCTAATTTGATGAACCACCCTTTGCTTCTTCGATTCGATTTGAATGTAAGGCGAAGTGAAAGGTAACCAATGGTTTAGTGATCCTTCAAAAATTTAGCAATAAATACGAATGCGGAAATTCTTGAAATTAGCACAATTTTACACGTTGAATTTAATCTGGGTATTTTCAAGTGGAACTTTCAAATTTTCACTTTCCCATCAACAAGTTGATAATAATTTTTCCTGTGCAAATCGTAAAAAATATTTGAAAAAAAAATTTAAAAATTTTCAATTATTTCGATAAAAATACCATTTTAAGGGGAAAATTCTTCAACCAAAAATTATTTCTCGACAAATTTCCTACCTATCGAAATGATTCTATACTATATTTTTTTGTATCTAATTTTTCTCTAAAGAGAGTTACCTAGAGTTGAAACTGCAATTCAAGTAGTTTTGAATGCAGAAACAATAATATTTAAATTTGATAAAAACTTAATCTTTCTGGAATTTAACATTGTTTCCATCAGGAACTTTTTAGTGTGGTCAGTATTGATACATGAACCTCACTTCTGCAATCCATTCTGGTTTTTATCCTTGATATCTTCGGCAAATGCTGTCCATTGTTTTGTGTGAATCTTGGGTATGCATTCACCTTCACCCTCTTAAATCCTTCACCAACCACCAGTCATGGAAATGGGAAGACTACTGGCTTGTGAAGAATTTCTGAGGCTGAGGTAGGGAATTTGTTCCATCAAAAGTTCTAGGATGATTGCTAATTTAACTGGGATTATGATTGAAAATAATGATTTTTCTGAAGTTAAAAGTACTTAATTATAACAATTTAATTTAATACAAATGATCTTAAAAAGTAGAAAAGACATCGGAGTTTTTCAACATCTCATTAAAATACTTACAAGCAAAAGATACATAATTATACATTGAAATTTTCATTGAACAGAAATAGTTTTTAATTGAATTTGTCAAAAAAAAAAAAAATTACAAAAAAAAAATTACTTACTCCAATAATTTCTCTCAAACGCATTGTCAAGAACAATATTTATTTCTATTGACTTGCCTGGATCTTCTGTGCACGAATTCGCCATCACTCTCTTAAACTTTTCACCAGCCAAAAATCATTAAAATGGAAAGACTACAATGGCTCGTGAAAAACCTTTGAGGTTGAGGCTGTATGGCAAGTTCAACTTGGAATAGCATATAAAATGACGATTTTTCTGAGATTAAAAATTAACAAATTAATCCAAATCACGTACCTAATGTAATAAAATTTGAAACTAAAAAATAATCTCAATTATGCTTTTGAAAAATATTTTGTACAGAAGCAGTTTTTAATTAAATTTGTAAAAAAAAAAAAGTTACTTACTTTTTATAAGTATAAAATCATACTTACCTGATTCAATCCATTTTCTCAAAATTCTTTCATCATTGAACCAAAACAAGCCTATTTGTAGAATTTTTGAAGTTTAGGTGAGGAATTAGTTACACCCGAAATTCTTTAAGAGTGGATTAAAAATAATGATTTTTCTTAACTTAAAATTAACAAATTAATTGAAATGATCAATAAAAATTGAATAGATGTCGGAGTTTTTCGACATCTGATTAAAATATAGCCAAATACTTAATATAAAAAAATCCTAAATGAAAACATGACCTTAATTATACCTTAGAAGATATTTCCTACTGCAGTAGGTAGATAATTTTTGTGTAAATTTGTCAAAAAAAAAAAGCTACTTACCTACTTATACTGTGTTAAAAAATATTTCTATTATTTTTGAGTGTTTGCTGCGTTGGCGAACGAAGCCCATTTTGTATTCTTTCTTACCTATTTCACAGCACTGTGGCATGGCATCATATTCTCAATTATTCTTTTAGTGCTGGGGTCTTGTTTTTTTATATTATACCTTATAAAATATTTCCTATTGCAGTAGTTTTTGATCAATTTAAAGAAATAAAACTACTTAGCTACTTATTCTCAATAATTTGTTTCTGAAATGCCCTTGAAAAAATAATTTTTACTTCGGTTGTCTTGTCCAGATCTTCTGTGTGTGCATTCACCATCACCCTCTTTAATTTTTCATCGGCCTCCAATCATTGAAATAGAAAGACTGTTGGCTGGTGAAAAATTTTGAGGATGACGTTGTGAATTGGTTCCATCAATCCAAAAGTTCTGAGATGATTGGCTGGTTTAACGCAAGTTTACAAATATTAGGATTAAAAATAATGATTGGTGAAAAATTTTGAGGATGAGGTTGCGAATTGGTTCCGCATCAATCCAAAAGTTCCGAGATGATTGACTAGTTTTACGCAAGTTTACAAATATTACGATTAAAAATGGTGATTTTTCTTATCTTTAAATTAACAAATTAATTGAAATGATCGATAAAAATTGAATAGATGTCGGAGTTTTTCGACATTTGATTAAAATATAACCAAATACTTAACATAAAAAAATACTAAATGAAAACTATACTTAAATTATACCTTAAACATAAAAAAATACTAAATGAAAAGTATACTTAAATTATACCTTAGAAAATATTTCCTACTGCAGTAATTTTTGATTAAATTTGTTAAGAAAAAAGCTACTTACATACTTATTCTTAATAATATGTGTCTCAATCCAAAAAATCCGATTCTGACCCCGATTCAACTATTCGTTTTGCATCCAACACCTATTCACACTCTTACATGCAATAATAACGGTACATTGTAAGCTTTTTTGTTTTCATTTTAACTGTGCAAAGAGCGAAGACGACTCCGCGCCATGTCTCGAAAAGCTTCGCATTTTACCCGGAAAAATTCACTTTTTCCTATTCCAAACACGTAGAGATACTTGGGGTTAAATTGATTCACAGAATCATCGTTTTAACCGGTTCTTAGCTAAGGCTAAGGTGTCATTGAAAATACACATAGAATGTGATCGTAACTCCATTTTAATGATTAATAAGAATTTTTTTATTGTTGATTCATCGGCAAAATGATGCAATCTATGGCGAATCTACGTATATATGGCAATACCTAACCGTATACTTGGCTTATCTATTTTTCAATTGTATTTTTTGGGCTGAGGAGTTTTGTTTTTCAACTTGACGAAATGGTACCGTTTCTCTCGGTGATTTTTTTTCCAAGTCAAATTATTAAATACCTGTCGAGTATTTTTACACTTTAACCATATTCCCCCTCCCTCTTATTTATAATATTTTCTCGTTGCTATTTTATACCTACTGTACCAGGCACCAATTACTTCCTGTTTTGAATCTTGGAATTTGTTCGATGTTTTTTCTTTTTTTTCAATTCTACCGGTAACGATTAGAAATATTTTTTGTATTGGAAATTGGCCAGTGTACCTACTCGTATAATTAAGAGTTGAACATTGAAAGTAAATTATGCTTACATGTAAACGTTCGTTGGTTAGTTATATACATTTAAAACACTATTTAACTTTCATTAAGCTTATGTCAAAGATCTGCAACACTTATAATTGGTAGGTGTTTTTACACTTTTGAAAAAAAGTACCTTTCTTAATTGTGAGGAACATTTTTGTTTTTTCTGTAAATATTTAGAGCTGCCAAAAATTTTATTAAAATCATTCAACTCTCTGGCTCTGCATGTGCTCTCAGAATTTACAAATAGACATGGTTCTGCTGAAATCGAAAATAAAATTTAAACAAACTTACCTCAGATGATTAGCAACGAAAATTCTGAAAAAACCAAACACTTAATATAAAAAAATCCTAAATGAAAACATGACCTTAATTATACCTTAGAAAATATTTCCTACTGCAGTAGTTTTTGATTAAATTTGTCAAAAAAAGCTGCTTGCCCTTAAAAATTGGCAAACAATTCAAATTATCTTAAAAAATTAAATAGATGTCTGACCTTTTCGACATTTCATTAAAATAATTATGATAAATTTCATAAATTTTTATTAAATTATCACTTCAATCAATTTTTGTAAAATAGTCGGTTTCATCGATTTTGTTGAAATCATAAATTTTCACATAAAATAATCACTTCTATTAAATAATCTTTTCAAAACTTGATATTTTCTCAAAAGATCAATTCGGCCAATTTTTCAATCTGACAAATATAAAAACGTAGGCCTACGAATATTTTATAACATTACAAAATATTATTCGTTTATAATTAATCTAATAATCTAGTAAAACACATCAACATTTTAATGCATATATAAGTTTCTTCCTACCTAGTGAAAATTATAGGCCTATTAGATAATTCTTCAACATCGAGTAACAACTTCCGCAATCGAGGAAGTCGTTCTGTTTAGCTCTTTGAGGCAATATTCATTTATAAATTTAAATATTATAATTAAGCGGATTACCACGCGATATAGGCATATTTATGTACTTATAAAAGAAATAGATAAGATATTATTTTCTTTTTCTCTCTCTCTCTCTCCTCATTTACCAAGTACATACTAAATCGTACTTAGAATTTTTATTCGAGTGGACGAAATAATAGAAGAGTTTCCAAATCAGGGCAATGATTAAAGGGAAAGAGGTGGTATAACTCAGCAAAATTAAAGAAAAAATATCCAAAATTAATCTCAATCATATCAGTAAGAACAAGGAAACTTGTTCTCCTCCTGGAGGCAGCGAATAATTCATAAATCTGCCCGAAACGCGAACGTACGACTCGTAAGTTATAAAAAATATTATGTATTTGTGAAAAACTTTCGGTAATAATTTCACTTTCCCGTTAAGTATAAAAATTTTAATTGAATTTAAAAGGTGAAAAAAATAAGTGAAATTATTCTTCCGCGTAGATACGAGTAACAGAACTCTGCCATATTTTGGCGGTTATTTTATAACGTGAAAGTTGATTAATGACCTTGTTTTCTGAATGAATGCGCAAAGATAAAATGAAAAAATTGACCGCAGCTATTTTTAAACGATTTTTTTCATCGGTCGACCAATAAAAATTCGACGAACCAGTACTCGAATTTTGTTTATTGTTTTACTGGTGAATTGTGTTATACTGTCGTAAAAAAAAGTTCTTTTTAATTAGTGTATAATCCAACTGGCAAATTTATATCAGAGCATAGGATTGTCTACTTTTTGTAAAAATATAATAATAATAAATTTTCGATTTCCCCCCGAAATTTTAACCCGTTTTGATAGGTCGCATGACACTTTTTCCAAAATCTCGAAAATCATGACCCAATTTTGGGCTCAAAATTCTTCAAAAATGCCCAAAAAATATTTTCGTCTAAATATTTGAATTTCTCGCGAAATTTTAACCCATTTTGATAGGTCGCAAGGTCACTTTTGAATAATTCTATAACAGTTGATTTTTACTTGAAATTGGAGGGGGGCGCGACTTTAAAATTCGACTGCGCCCTATTGTGCCAGCCGTTTTTCGCGAACTTTGGTTCAATGGGCGTGGAATTAACTCCTACATGCTGTGGACAAGATTTTTGTCGGGTCGCTGTCTTTATGACGCGTGCGTAGCCATTTTCGTGCTAAATTTGCCTAAAAATCAAACTAGAGCGACACTAGCGCCCCATTGTGCAACTGACAACTATTTATTGACTTGGCATTTTTAAAATTGAAGATTCTACGAGTAAATAAAGTGAAAAAAAAGATGCTCATCAGTTTATAGGTAGGCCTATTGTACCTATCGACGAAATATGTTGGTGAATTTATTCTTGGGCTGGTCTAGGTTCACAATATAACGTACGTCTACGTATGTGTATATGAACACTTAAACGCACATTTACATGTAACATATTTAAATAATGAGAAATGTTACTGGAGACCTTGCATTCGCACATAACACTGTCCACAGCCTTCGATTGAAGGTTAGCCTTATAGCAAGGTCTGGATCACCGTTTTTATCTCAATATATTACCAAGCTTTGTATAAATTCACCTCTCTTTGTTTCCTGGTGATAACAAGCGGTACGATTATTTTCTCCCACTTTTACAGTTTACCAAACGATCGAGTCGCTTGCCAAGCATCTTCCGCTTGCGCCGAATATTGAAATTCGTTCTTCGCCGAATTCGTATTCGTAGTGCATAGTGATGGTAATTTGGACGAATTTTTAACGTTCGCTATAACGACGTTTATTTAATTTTTTTTTCTGCTTCGAGACTAATGCGCCGAAACGAAGAATATAATTTTACACGTTAATGCTTAGTTTAGGCAGTTGTGATTTTTTTACACCTTCTTTTTTATGTAACGGTTTATGATAAACAATGAGCCATCGTATCGCAGGTTCATGGTCTTTTTTTCGTAATCCGTGTTCACCGTATGCGTGATTATGGCTTTGATCAATTATCAATTGGGGTGGGGTAAAGGGAAGAAAAACAAAGTGAAAATGCCACCAATTCCACATGCAAACTTTGTCGAAAACTACTGGATACCCGAGAGATTGAATTTTTTCATTTTTTCTGCCTTTACGAGAGAGAGAAGAGGGGAGAGGGGAATAGCCAAATGGTTTCTTGTATGTACCTAGATCTACCCGTGTGGGTTGCCTCAATTTTTTTTCATCATTCTACCTTGAATTTCTTTCAAGTGCACTCTATTTCACTTTGTAATCAAGTTCGATTATGCTGAATAATTACTTAATTTTTTTCATGTGGGTTCTGAGTATTCGAGAAAATTATAAATAACTCTATTTGTACCTATCGATTTCTTTGAAGCATCGAGGAATTCAACGCCATACTTTGGCGCCAATTTTTAACTAAGAAAAAAAAAGAAGATAAAAATAAATTATTAAGCAGTCCGGTCGGACTGCCCCGCCAAGCTAAAAAAAAAAAATCTGAAAAATCCATGAAAAAAGGCAACACTGACAGTTCGACCACTTACTGCTTCTATTCTCTGCACAACTTAGCGTATTTTCGATGTGAGTTTGATACATTTTTAAAGTTTTCAAAATTTTTAATGTTGGTTTAATTTTTGAAAATCCAGCTAAATTTACAAAAATGTCAAAAAATTCATTTTTAAAGTTTGATAAATGTTTGCAATAATTTTTAATATGTAGTTGTCAAAAATTCGGAATTTGGTTACTCTTTTACTTATGTTAATAAATTTTTAAAATTGGAAAAATTGGAGAAATTTTAAAATTTAGAAAAATTTGCTAAAATTTTTAGAAAGTAAATTTTTTGTGTTTGGTAAGTTCTTAAACTTTTCAAAATTTGGTGAAAATTCTCAATTTCTTCATTTTCATAAACTTTTACATTTTTCAAAATTTGCTGAAAATTCGCAATTTGGTTCATTTTAATTTTGAATAAATTTTTAAAATTAGACCAATCTTTAAAATTCAGGGAAATTTGCTAAGATTATTAAAATATCAATTTTTTTACTACGATGAATTTTTTAAATTTTCAAATTTCGAACATTCTTTAATTTGGGCGAATTTTTGAAGATGGTTCGATTTTTTAAAATTCATCCAAATTTTAAAAATATTTTACAAAATTAATTTTCAAAATTTGTTTGCATTTTTTTTAAATTAGTAAATTTAAAAAATTTGACAAAAATTTGAAATTCGATAAATTTTAAAATAATTGTCATACCTAGATCAATTTTTAATAAAATTCGTCATATTTTAAAATTCTAAATTCATCAAAGAATTGATTCTTTTCCGCCAAAATTACTCATTACTGGTAATTTTTTGACTACTTATTACTTATAGATGAAGAAGGGGCGGGGGGAGTGAAAATCACCTAAAATGTTAATTGCTTGTTTCTTCTGGCTTTTTTTCCCATTAAAGATGAAGGAGACGACGACCTCGAATAAAATCAGCCCTCGAAAATAATGCCTATAAAAACATAAAACAAAAAATCTCCTCATTTTTACGAGAGTTAATTTTTTTACAAAATTTGAAAGGACCGAAATAATGCTTCGAAACGGATATCTTTTCAAAGTTGTAAAACGCTAATTTTATTACACCGTTGATATAGTCGAAAGTCAAGGAACTTTTTTTAACGAACAACGTTTGCCAAGTTGGATTAATCAAAAAAGAAATAAACTATGGTTGAAATTTTTCCCTGTTTAATCACTTAAGTATAGCTGGGTTAGGTTTAGATCTCGGTATTTGAAAAAAATCGGCTTTATGGAGCTTCAAAAAGTTTAAAAAATTATTAAACCTACTTTTCTTCAATTTAAAAAATTATTATGGAAATTTTGATGTTTTTTTGATAGATTTGTTACTCGTGTGGTCTGAATGTTGTTAATTTTGCCGATGCATTCTCTAAGATTATATTTTATTTTTTTGTAATTCATATTTTTGTAGATCTACATACTCGTATCGTTGCTACGATAGTGGGATAAATATTCAAAACGTGTTATTATTTAATTTTTTATAATAGACCATGTGCAAAGAGTACTGTTTGTAGTAAATTCGTTAATAAGATGAATTTATCGTTAATTTAGTATATAAATGAGATAATTTTTATTTAATATATCGCCATGTTTCATTATACCTAAACCTATCTATTTATATTTTAAAATACGCGGGTATAAAATTAAAAAAATAATAATTTTTAGGACCCATGTAGCTCAATGCATATCTCATTAAGTATGGAAATAATTACTAATGCATATAGCCATCATTTTATTATTTTTAAACCATCACCTTGAACGCATATTGAATAAAAATTATTTCAAAGTCAATGAAATTTGATTGTTTTTTATTTGGATGGGTTTATTCGCGAAATTGCGAACTTGTTTTAAATTACCAATAACATGCTGATGACCGTCTGCAGATTTATGGTCACCGGTGCGGGGCAGTGCAGCTGGCTATGAATCTGTCTGGAGTCGTATTAGGTGAAGGTTTTTACGTCACTAGACACTCCTCTCTACTCCAATCAGTGGACTGGGTATTAAAATTATGGCTGGATTTTTGCTACGAGGATTATTCGGAAGTGGTCGTGATATAGGAATTCGATTTAAAATGGTCAGGTTTTTGTCTCATTGTCAGTTTATTAGGTAGGTAAGTGAAAAATCATGACGTGCTGTTATCGAAGATAGAAACAGGTGAGAAAATTAAATTAACCGTTGAATTTACAATATACTCGTACGAGTAACTGGTTACATTGTTATGTCGATGTCACTTTTGTTATTATAGCTTCGTGTCACCTTTTTATCAAGCAAAAGTAAACACACTGGTGGTGTTTTTTCATAGTGATGGAAGAATTCAATTATGCAAACTGCATAACTGCAAATTGATACGTTTACGTTTATTTACACCATACGAAGACGATTACATAACTCGATGAAATTCGCCCACATGTTTACACCAATAAAGTCAACCTTAGGTATCCCCTACCTATAGCTTCTAGTTTGAATAACGGGTCGGAAAAAAGCTCCCAAATTTCTCAGCCTGGCTATCGATTTCAACCCGATAAGGGTCGACGTAAACAAATGCCGAATTACTGACCTTAGACTTAACACTAATGAGTAGTTTCTTTTTCGAAGGTTTTTTTTTTTTTCAAGAAACGTGTATCAAGCTAACTATCCGCACTATCTGCTGGTACATTAAGGTCAATTTATCAACCTTAACATTTACTACGAGTTAACCTTGTTCGTTGTAGTGTATTCACGAGGTATAGCCATAGCCACTGCGCTCGTAATTCCTTCTCTGTGACTATGTCGGACTGGCGATCGTTTTTGTACCGATGCATTGTTGTAATACATAATTGATAAATGAAGATAATTTTACCTCGAATTACACGACTACCAATACACGAAAGATGCCCAATTCTACCGGTTTAAGGACATATATGATCGACGTCGACGTCCACATCATCGTCGCCGGTAACGTTTGACCGTAATAAATTCGCATAACGTGGTGTAATTTTTTTACAAAAACCTGAACCTAGGCAGGGTAAGTGTTGAGTAATTTTCCACTTAACTTGAGGCAGGTTTTTTTTTTAAATGGTCGAAATTGTCGAAGGTTCTATTCTAATTTACTATCGGGTATGAATCTATGGCAATGATGAAGGGTAAAAAACCCATTGAAGTATGTACTCATTGGTAGATGGGTGTTTTCCTTCAATTATTATTATTATTAAAAAAATATATCTATTAAAGATGCATCATATACGTCGAAAAAAAATAAACTAATCGAGGCTTCGTTTTATTTGCTTTTTATAGGACGAATTATCAAATCTGCAAATGGCATACGACTTGAAGCAGACGGCTCGAAGTGTAAATTTTTCCAAACTCGTAATTGGTATTCTGTTTTAAGGTAAGAATTTGTTGTTTTTTTATATTTATATGGTATACGTTTGGTGAAGGATATTAACCTCTCCCCCTCTCAAAAAACTGCAGGCTTCAGCATTTTGATGAATTATTTCCTCTTTTTGGTAAATTTCTCTAAAAAAAAGATATTGCATTTGCAGTCCAAAAAAATTCCTAAAATTGAATTTAAAATGAATCGCCTTTCAAAATTTAATTTTTTAGGAATTGAGCTTATGATGATTTTTTTCTTCAAAAAGTTTTTAAAAAATATTCAAAATTTCAAGGTAAATTTCTAAATTAAAATATTATTTTAAAATTTTTTTTGAAAAATTTCGTTTTAAAAAATCTTTGAAAATTTAGCTCAAAATACTAACCAATTAATTGAGTTATTCATTATCAAAAATTAGTGAAAATTTAAAAAAATAAGCAATTGAGCTCATGGTGATTCTTTTTTCTAATTTATTTTTTGGAAAAAACTCGAAATTTCAATTTATGGAAATTTTTTTAATGGAATATTTTTTTAAGAAAAATTTTTAAAATTCTGTTTTAAAAATTGAATATTTTTTTGGGTGTGTAACAATTTTTATAAAAAGTTGGAAAAGTCTATTTTGAAAAAAAAAATCAAAATCGGTATTTTAACAAAATGTTATTTTCAGAAAAATTTTGAAAATTCAATTTTAAAAGAAATTAAAAAAATAGATTCATGATGAATTTTTGGTTCCAAATATTATTTTTTTAGTTTGAAAAATCGTTGAAAATTCAACATAGAAGTATTGACCTATTTTTTCATTTTGAAAAATCAGCTGAAATTATACAAAATTGAGCTTATGATGATTTCCTTTCAAAAAAAAACTATTTTTAGAAAATTTTAGAATTTACTTTTTTTTGAAAAATAAAAACAAGCTTTTTTAAATTAGTATGTAAATTTTTGAATGAAAATATTCTTCTTGTGTAAAGTTTGAAAATGTAGTTTTAAAAATTGAATATTTTTTTGGATCTGTAACAATTTTTATATAAAGTTCAAAAATTCTACTTCGGGGGAAAATCAATATTTTAACAAAATTTAATTTTTTTTAAATTTCGAAAATTCAATTTTAAAAAAAAATTAAAAAATTAGATTCATGATGAATTTTTGGTTCCAAATATTATTTTTTTAGAAAAATCTATGAAAATTCAAAATGAAGTATTGGCCGATTTTTTCATTATGAAAAATCAGCCGAAATTAAACAAAATTGAGCTGATGATGATTTTCTTTCAAAAAGTTATTTTTTGAAAAATTTAGAAAATTCATTTTTTGAAAAATAATAACAAGATTTTAAATCATGATGAATCAAAAAATTATTCTTGTGTAAATTTGAAAATCCTGTTTTAAAAATTGAATAATTTTTGAATCTGCTACAATTTTTACAAAAGTTTCGAAAATTCTATTTGGAAAAAAAATTGAAATCAAGTTGAAAATCGATATTTTATAACAAAATGCAATTCTTGGAAAAATTTCGAAAATTAAATTTTTTTTTAATTAAAAAAATTAATTCATGATGAATTTTTCGTTCCAAATATGATTTTTTTTAGAAAAATCGTTGAAAATTCAACATGAAATATTGGCCGATTTTTTCATTCTGAAAAATCAGCCGAAATTGAACAAAATTCAGCTGATGATGATTTTCTTTCAAAAAGTTTTTTTTTAGAAAAATTTAGAAAATTCATTTTTTGGAAAATAAATACAAAATTTTAACTTATGATGAATTTTTGAATCAAAAAATTATTTTTGTGTAAACTTGAAAATTCTGTTTTAAAAATTGAGTAAAATTTTTGATTTTCAAATTTTCTTTAAAAAGTTCAAAAAATTCATTTTGAAAAAGAAAATCAATGAGCGCAGAAATTGATATTTCATCAGAATTGTCATTTTCAGAAAAATTTTCAACGTAGTTTTTTAAAAATAAAAAAAAGAATTTGTGGTGAATTTTTAATCAAAATATTATTTACAAAAAAACTTTATTAGAAATATTTGGTAAAAAAATGAAATAAAAAATCACCTAATTACTATATGGTAGAGTTAAAAACGTGCAAAAGTTCGGATTGATTCAATATGGTAGCAGAGCTGGTGGTTCGTTCAAAAATATCAACCAAAAGAGAGAAAAAGATTGGAAAGTAATGTATAGATACACTCTTCTTTCTTGACCAGTACCATTTCCCAGCTGAATTAGCCTCCCCTACGAGTTCGTTGATGTTTTAAAACAAAAATGTAAATTACCACCCTCCATCTTGACATCATCTTGAAGATAATCTACTTTGAAAATTTTTACTTTTTCCATATATTTCGACACGCAATCACCGTTCCCATATTGATATTCGCTTTGATTCTGCAAATCTCTAACCATGTATAACACTTGGAAAGTAATTTTTCACGTGTTTTCGAGTTGAAAAAGCTAGCGAACCGAGAATAACGCTGCTGCCATCTCGAAAGTCGCAACTCGCAACTCGCAATCGCATTACACCCATCTATCAATTTTTATATTCGTCGATGTTTTATATTTCCATTTCGGTTGGACGATATATCAATAGAAATTTATAACGAACCATTTTCAAGATGAAAATTTCATATTTAGCTTTAAAAATTGCATACATAATAAATAGGGAGAAAAATGCTGCAAATCTTCGCGCTCAAAGTGTTACTGCAATGTAATAAAAATGTTATTCACCTCGGTGTAAATAAATGAGATGAGATAAATAGTTTTTAGTAAATAACAACGTATCGTGATGTGATGTTATTAAGTAAAACGTCACTGTTAATAAAAACTATATCAATATAATATCGTATTATATTAAATAATGAGACTCGTAGTAGGTTGGTGCTGGTCGTGAATCCAAGAAAGAAGATTACATTGTATGAACTTATATGTACGTAGACGTACTGGAGTAACTATGTTCTCTATATGTACATTTATATTTTTATCCTATATGTTTTCTTGCAAAATATCATTATAGAAAAATATTACTTAATTTTTGAGCTAGGTATCTAATATTTTCACCAGTTTAATTTCGAAGCGACTTTCTAGACCGGTGGTGTATCTTTAGCTTCAATTTAAATGTAATCTTAATAGTTGTCTGATAAAGATTGAAATATGTTGAATTACTTAGTACATTACAGACGTATGTCTATAGACATACTAGAATGCCGAAGGTGATTCATTAAAATGGCCATGAACGCTAACATTCGCCAGCGAAAACACCACCTACATCTTTATCCATTGAACTTGCTCACCTAAAGTAGAGGTAAAGGTAGAAAGGTACATCAATGGCATATTACATCCTATGATACAAATTAATCAACTATCCATCGATTTAAATTTACTCGAATCCGTTGTAATGGAAATAAAAGCAAATTACGAGTAATATATTCCAATGTACTCATACGTGTAATTGCAATGCTTATTATAGGTAGCACTCGATGTCAGCGTTTAATTATCGGTATCGTGTATGGTTACATGTGTATAGTAATTACGTGTAATGCGTTGAAGAAATTAACCTATGATATAATTTCTACAACTGTACATTGTAAGTGCGTAATCATCGTGATGATTAATAATGACTTGCTCTTCAGTCTTCAGGTCGGCGTGGTTAGTCTCCCTAAAATTGTATAGTACCAGTATGATGAATATTCTACTTGGGTACGAGTTGGGTTCAATTTTTCTCCAGCGAATTAATCTTTTTTTTTTTTTTGAATGAAATAATTTTTTGGACATGCAATTTGTGAATTATTTTCGCATGATGCAAATGTTGAAATTAATTTAATTTAAAATCCTGCAAAAAAAAAGGATGAAATTTCTGAGAATAATTATTAATTCGAATTAAAAACCATACTTTTTTCATTTGCTGGAAAAAAAAATTAACCTAAGCAAATTTGTTTTTTTGAAGAGATAGTTCCACCAACTTGATATATAGTTTTTTCTTGCCGAGTTCCTTTGCACCAGACGATGCATTGACTTGTCTCATGAGGCATAACCCGTGGCCCGTGTCGTGTTCCTTGAACCGTGAGTTTGTCACAATGTTATGGCAAGGATTCGAGATTCAAGATTCAAGGTTCAAATTTGTTAGCGAGGTAGGGAGCACGAGTTTCCAAGATCTGCGAGACGTTTTCGTGATATTTTGTATGGGGGAGGGGGGGGGGTTGAAATTAATGATTATGATTGTGTTTGGAAATTCGAGAAATGTTTAATCGAACCTGAAAAACTTGATAATTTAAGATTTCGGAAGCCAGCCCTATTATTTCGTTTTCTAAAATTTTTAAATTAAATTTTCGATTTATGAAGGTGAAAGTAGGTAAGTAATTCTAGTACAAAAATTGAATCAAAATTTTAACTTGGCCTGAGAATCGAAGTTTGAAGTTTTCTCAAATTTTTAAGCTCAGTTCCAGATTGTTGGGCGAAAATTCATTACAGTGGAAATTAAAACTTATATACTTATTTGGAACTACCTATTCAAGGTTCAAATTCAACTTAGAAGTTGACGTTATTTCCTAACTTCTAATCTTCCCGAAAGTTTAGAGATGAAATGACGAATCAAGATAATCTTCTCTCCTGATTTGAAACTAAATCCTCAAGTCAATAATAAAAAAGCATTTCAAGATTTAATGTAAATCTCAAAATATAAGCAGTATTATTTTGGTCGAAATATTTGAATTTTTCGCAAAATTTTAACCCATTTTGATATAGGTACGTATTGCATGACACCTTTTCCAAAATCTCGAAATTCATGAACCAATTTTAGGCTCAAAATTCTTCAACAATGCTCAAACAATATTTTCGTTGAAATATTTGAATTTTTCACAAAATCTTAACCCATTTTGATAAGTCGCATGAGACTTTTTGCAAATCTCAAAAATCATGACCAAATTTTGGGCACAAAATTCTTCAAAAATGCTCAAAAAATATTTTCGTCGAAATATTTGAATTTTT
>FIZV01062397.1:0-10013 GCA_900050545.1 Trionymus perrisii | reverse complement strand
TGAACGCCGGCAATTGAGGTTGACCCACATTCGAGGTTTGATCCACATTCGGTACGTCACTGTAAGGTACCTACCTAGTACCTACCTATTTTTTATCCCAACAAAATGAGATTTTTTCAACGCAAAAAAATATTCCTCCTTCCAAAATTTTTAAAATTTCAACATAAAATACCTAATATGTATTTAAAAAATATTTTTTTATCCCCAAAATATTTAAAAAATTTTAACTAAAAAAATTGAAAAATTATTCTATTCCAAAAATTTAGAATTTTTCATACCAAAAAAAGTGGAAAATGTTTTCTATTCCAAAAAATTGAGATATTTTTATATTTCAAAGAATTGAGATTTTTTATCCCCAAAAAGTTGAAATTCATCACTCACAATAAATAAATTACATTATTTGTTCCTTCCAAAAAAATTAAAGATTTTTTTCCAGAGATTTGAAATATATTTTTTCCACGAAAAACAAATAAGTAAGTACTTTTTTCATCAAAAAAATAAAGAAAATTTTTTCAAGGAAAATCTTTTAAAAATACCTACTTAGGTATTCCAAAAAGTTCAGTTTTTTAAGGTACATCAAACAAGGGAATTATCACATCGCGCAACAAAATATCAAAACATGACAACGCTAATGTAAGTGGCTCTTGTTCCCAAGAACGCCATAGTGTAGATTTTCACCATAGACTGGGGTATGCCTAACTCTGCATGCGAGTTGAAAGTGTAGAACGATGTATAGATAAGTGGCAGGTTTATTCGTTTTTTTACCCTCCACAATGGTTATATCTTGGGTAACAGTAATAAGCTTTCTTATATCAGCCAAATAATAAATACAGAGATGAGGCGAGTAGGTTTTTTCGCTCTCTATGTTTATTCTGCAACGTAATCATTAATCATAAAGCAATGCACGAGGCATTTGAACGTCAAACCCAGCGTCTTCTAATAAAGGCGAAATTTCTTTTCGAATCCTCCATTAAGATAAAATGAAAATTCCGAAACGACTAAATTTCCTCATCGTCCAATATCAACAGCCAGATTGTTTTTTACGACAAGTATCGTATTTAACGACAGGACTGCCTTTTAGATGTCGTTTCAGATGTTTCGAAAGGGAGAAAACTAAAAAAACACGACGAAAAAATACCTTTGGCTGAAATAGAACTTTGTGTGGTATTTGTAAGGTAGAAAATACGCTGAAGTAGCCTTTAAAAAAACGTATTTATTTCTTTATCGAAAGAATTAATTTATAAAAAAATCGTAATTTTTGAACGAGATTAGCCTGGTCTAATGAAAATTTTAAGCCGGATTTTAGTACAAGAGAACTTTTCACTCGTACACGTTGAAATTATTCGTGAATAAAAACTCTTCAAATGGAAGAAAAATAAGCGAAATTACGCGACAAGCGGTACGACGCGACGCCAACGGTGCTTCTTTGCTTCGTATATTTGTACTACCGCATAGAGTACATCTTAGGCCTACCATTTTTCTTCCATGGATTACAAAGTTTTTCCTTCACCGAGTCTCCCATCAACTCATGTACTCAGTACTTCGGTGTTGTAATCCTCGAATTTGCTTGTTCAACTTCTCTCTCTCTTTCTCTCTCTCGAGTAGTCCACTTTATTGTTTTTGAAGTGAAAATTTTCAGATTTTCATTTGGAAATAATTTTGAATAAGTGTTCACCACTGGTGTCTGAATTTAGTAAGATGAATCGGTAATGAATGGGTGTTCATGTTCATTATGGGGGGAAGCAAAAAAATACAGAATTTTAATCGTGATCAAAATCACCATTTTGTGGTTTCCAAAAATTAAATAAAATACTCGTATAAGTAGGTATATCTTCATCTGTAAAAAAAAAATTTAAAGTTTGTTTTTACCACAAAACAATATTTTTTTAGAAATTGTTTTTTAAGAAAATTTCGAAAAATTAATTTTTTGAAAAAATATGAAAAATTTTCCTTCTTTACAGAATTTTAAAAAGTTGTTCCAGACTACAAAACAAAATTAGGAAAATGCTTACTTATTTGAAAGGAATGAATAAATTGCTTTAAATAAAATTTTAAAAATTATTTTATAAAAAAATTTCAAAAAAAAAATTATTAAAAAATTAAAAAATCATCTAAAAACTGAAAATAGTCTAAACTTGAATCAAAGATGATTCATTTTATTTTTAAGAAGTTTATTTACCTCTAAACTCGTAAAAAGCAGACCAACATTATAAATATTGGGAAAACTTCTAAATTTTCGAAACTTCTCAAAAGAAATACCAAGGAAAAAAGCAGCTTAAAAAGTTATCCTAGAATACAAGCGAGTCGAATAAACCGATTCATTGAATCGAAAGCTCATATACGATATGCTTTGTTTCTTCAAAGATCAACTTTCTATGAATTTGACAGCTTAAGGCGGCGACGTGTTTAAGATATAAAGTCTTGCTTGACTAAATAAGTATTATACTAACGACGCCGGTGTAAACGTTGCTCGTTAAGCTTCATTTCTCTTCTATACACATTTATTCGGGCCAAAGTATACATTCTACGATGGGATTAGCTTTTCTCGCACACTCGAACAGAGACAGACGTCGAATTAACCAATTCCGCCAACGAATATTGATAAATGCAAATCCGACAATGTCTAATTATAGCAATTCTTTTCTACCATCACACGGGGAATTAACTATATGGCACGGTGTTTCGATTATCCTAACTTGAATATTTTCTCTATAGAGGTAGGTAAACTGTAAAATGCAAAGCTGCTCGTCGGGTAATATTACCCCTTCTACACATTAATTAGGCTACTTATTAAACATTACTTTGGAATCATTTCATAGGATAGATTTTCCAGCCGATTCGAATCGTTTTTTCGAAGGGGAGTTATTTTACCAAAGTTTCGTTCAAAATTTACATTTTATCGAGGGGTTGAGAAAGAAATGCACTTTTGCAAATTTTAGGTAATTTTTGATAACATTCATGGCTTATTACAGCATTTCTTAAATTTTTTGGAAAACTAATCGACTATCTAATCGTCAAGTTTGCTGTCAAAAAACATTTTCTTTAAGTTGAGATTTTTTTTTTTCAGCTAATTAAACATTTTCTTACAGGAACCCAGAAAATCTTAAAAATCTTAGAAAACATTTTTTTAAATTATAAAATATACGTGGAATAAAAAAAAGTTTCCCAAGGTTTTGTGAAAAATTTTCTATAACTTTGAGAAAGATTTTTCGAGATTTTTAGAAAAATTTTCTGAAATTCTGTTAAAACTCAGTAGAATTAGGCAAAAAAAAACCTCATAGGGAAAAGTTCGATAGCAAGCTGAATTTTGGTATCCGCTGATCCATTTTGATGCTCTAAAAACCAATCTGAAGAGTCCTCAAAAATTATCAAATAATCAAAATTTAACAAAATTTACAGAATTTTCAAAAGTTGCCATTTTTTAAAAATTTCTTAAAATTGTAATTTTTTCAAAAACTGACAAATGTTCAGAAATTATTGTTAAAAGTAGTAAAATTTTCAAAAATTTTTGAATTTATAAAAATCGTCGAATTTTTAAAAATTTGCCAATTTCTCGAGAACTACAAAATTTTCAAAAATTATCAAATCTCTCAAAATGGCTGAATTTTCTAAAAATTCGTTAATTTACAAGAATTATTAATTTTACAAAAATTATGGAATTTTCAAAAATCATCATTTTTAAAATAGTGTCATTTTCTCAAAAACTGATAAATTTTCAAAAATTATTGAATTTTTTAATATCTTAAAATTTCTAAAAATTGTCAGTTTCTCAAAAACTTAAATTTTTAAAAATTATTGAATTTTTAAAAATTTCAAAATTCTGTAAAACGTCTGAATTTTTAAAAATCTTTAATTTTTTTTTTTGATTTTATTCAAAATATTAGAGTTATTTTTCAATTCGATTGGATTACAAAATTACATTTTCAAAAAAAAAAAAAAATCAAAATTGAATACATTGACAAAATTCGAGTGATATGGAGGCAGTCGATTCCAAATGACTAAATGAGTGAAATAGGGAAAATTTTGAAAAAAAAAATTTGGACCAGAAATGATCATTTTTAAATGGGGAAAATTGTGAAAAAATCAGTTTTTTGCCTTTTTGAGGGTCTACCACCCATATAAAAAATTTAAAAAAAATGTATGTTATACGTACATATGGGTATTCTACATAATATATATTTTTTTCATCGCCGCACCTTTATAACAACTGGTAGATATCACGGTTTGCAATCTCAAAACTCAAATTTCAGTACGAAAATTCAATCGAAAGAAATTGAAAAAAATTCCAGAGATAACCCATACTATGGTCCATCATCCCTGCAAATTTGAAATAATTTGGTTGAGAAATGTAGAAGATGGAAAATTAACATTTTGAGAACATTTAGGGCCATAGAAGTGACCAAGGGTGAGGTAAGGGGCTGAAATTTTTACCAGCGAGTTTTTAGACCATAAGGACTAACTTCCGCTAAAAAGTTTCAAAATCCCAGCCGAGGGCTAATTCACCTATCTTACCCGGCTACCCCCTTTTTTCAAAAGTTTCGCAATGATGTACATGTATACAAAAGCCGACCATTCATACACACCCTGCTACTCCCTCACGCAACACCTTTTACGTTTTTTTTTTTTTAAATCGTATTTTAACGACACCGTGCAATGTCCAACGAGCCATAAGTTACCATCATTTCAGGCGTTATTTTTTTTACCAGCTATACCTCGAAATCTACGCAGCAAATTAGGCAAAAATAGCCACCTTTTTTTTGGGTATACGTAAAGGTTGTAATTTTCGTACATATTCGTAAAAAAAAAAGTTGATTTAATTCGAAATGGTGTTAATGGTAGACAGCATGGAAAAGTTTCCGCTTTGTTTACAGTTTGACGCCGTTGGTTATTGTCGCCGATTGTGATGCGTCTACGCACTTGGCCTAGTTCAAGGAGAAAGTTATTGTGTTTCTGTTTGTGTTTGTACGTAATGTATTATGGGTCTAATCTAACTGTTTTTATACGTTACGAATAGTGGCTCGAGAATTAGATGTGCGTATTCTAAACGCATACCTTCGGGTAATAAGTCGTAGAAATGTGTAATTAGATAGGTTGTCTGTTGATAACTTATTTGGCTATTTGCATATGCCTGGGGGGGGAGGAGGTGGTGTTAATTTAGCTAAATTTGGTGACCTGCTGTAGGCCTGAATTTTAGAGAATACTTATTTTTTGCGATAAGGAGGGAAAGGATGACGAAACCCTTCTAGACACCTCGTAAGAGAAAGTGGGTTCCCAAAATGAGTCATTCAAAAATAAAATTGAAAAAATAGAAAAATTCAACGAATTTCAACCAAATTAAGTTTGATGGTATTTAAGTGGCTTTGATGATCATATATTAGAAGGGAAAAAAATTTCGTTAAAAATTGACCGTATAAGTGCAAAAAATAGTGAAAAAATTCCTAATTCAAAAGAATTTGAAAAATATTTCTTCTATTGATAACAAACTGAAAAATTTCACCAATATTTTTTCAAAAATCAAGAAACATTAATTTTTGACAACTGACTTTAGGATTTATTTTTGAATTTCATTTCTGTTTTAAATTTTCCAATTTATTATTGGGAACCCTGTACTTGTTTATATCTGACAACGAGTAAAACATGAAGAAGACCTGAAAAACAACTGGAAAATTTACTTTGAAACTTTAGTATATTTCGAGAAAAAATTTTTTTGCCGACTTGATTAAATTTACAAATGAAACTTTCAAACTTCTTGTTATTTATTTGTTATCGTTGATTTATCGAATAAGGAAAACATATTGATAGCCTAAGCGACTCGACGACGCGACTATGTTGCTCCTGGCGCAACCCCCTCCACACTTTCTCATTAGACCAGACGTACATACAATATGAATGTGGGTTGTTTGCGTAATTTGTGTACACGTATTTAACATAAATATATTATTTTTCATTGTCGTTTCCCATTTACCGTACGTGAAAAAAGAAAACGCCTGTAGTATGATTAGAACGATGGCCTGATTTATTGACTAACGATTTTCAGTTCGAGTGTCAAAAAAGGTCTCTCCATTGTCTCGTACTTTCCCAAACAGCGTGACCTCGGGCGATAAGTACTAAATTAAACTTTATTATTATTAATAATGATAATGATATGGTATTTGAGATTGAATGGTTCATCGAGCTAGTCGTTGAGATAGCTTGGTAAATACCTATTACCTACCTAGTATACCTACGTAGTACGTACCTAGTACCTACGTACGAATGTGTGCGCTGTAGAAAAGCGATAGTAGTGTTATGATAATTATTACGGTTATTGTTTCCCTTTTGGTTTTTATTAGTGCAGAAAAAGTCATCGTTTTAAAGTACTCTTTATCCAGCGGAATAATGTTGTGAATTTTTCTAATGTTGATGAGCAAATTTCCGACGATTTAGTCGAGAGATGTACTTCAAGTTGGTCGAATATTAATTGCTAATTGCATTTTGGGCGCTGCCAGGACTGATATAAATTCGCCACATAGTCGATCGTAGGTACCAGGTTATATGTTGGTGTATAATCTGACTCGACCAGACATATTTTAGTGTCGAATAAATGTAAAGATGTGAGAAGGGGAGGGGAGAATTGAGAGTGAAACTCTACGTTTCGTGATGACGTTTTATCGAGTCCTTGTGGCTCGAGTGTTTGAAATGAGGCGACGTGGGAATGGTTTTGATTTCTCGTTCTTGGATTGTAATTATTGGAGATGGAAGTGATTGTCATAGGAATTAATTCGGGTGAGGTTTGTTGTACTTTTTGATGGCGAAATTATTAATAATAATGTGAATTTGTTGCAAATTTCAGAATGAATTATCATATTATATATTAAATTTTTGATAAAACTGAGAATTTCGGTCAAATTAAAAAAGGTATTGAAGTGACATTTTCGTGAAGTTGAAAAAAAATATCGGGAGAAAAGTTGAAAAATAAAACTGATAATTTACCTAGCCTGAATTTGAAAAAATTCGACTGTAAGATTTGATTTAAATCGTTGAAGTCGAATGTGATTAAAAAATTGAAAATTCTGCTAGAAATGAAAAAAATGGCCAAGTACTAATTGTGAAGAAGTTTTTGAAAAATCTTTGAAATGATGATTGTGTGAAAAAACTGAAAAATTATTCAAAATGAAAATCCTAATCGAATTGAATAGAAAATGAATGGAAACTGTCTACGTGGTACGTGTATTCAATGGGCATTCAGAAGCATCGTTTTCTCGAGATACGAGTTTTCAATTTTTTTTTTTTTTATGAAAAATCTAATTTTTAAATATTTTGTAAAAATCCTATTTTTTAATTCAAAAAAAAAATCGTCAAATTTCAATTTTTCGAGATTTTTGTCTTCTAGTTCTGAGTTTCTCAAAAAATTTAATTTTTCAATTTCTTAATAAAAGATGAATTTAAAAAAAAAATCGTAATTCAAATTTTTCTACAAATAAATTTTTTTGATTTTTCGACCTAATGTGAAAAATTTATAAGCAAAAAAAATTCTTGTCGAATTTGAATTTTTTTCGAGTTATAATTTTTTTGATTTTTCCGTTTTACGTAATATTCCATTTTTCAAAAAGAAAAAAAAAAGATTCAAAAAAACAATGTTACTCAATTTTTTATTCAGATACAATTTTTAAATGTTTTGATTTTTCAGTTTTGGTACATGAAATTCGTCCCCCTTTCGAATTTTTTGTAAGAATTTCATTTTTAAATTTTTGCAAAAAACTCGAATTTTTAAATTTTGTGAAGAATTTAATTTTGTGTAAGAACTGAATTTCCCAACTTTTTATAAAAATTTCATTATTTATTCTGTAAAATATTCTTCAATTTAGTGGAAATTTCATTTTCATCAAAATGATAAAATATTGAAATAATTTTTGAAACCAATTTTTTCCGTTTCCATGAGAATGGGAATTTTTTTCAAAAAATTCAAAAATTCAGGCCCAATTTCTTTCTAAAAACATGTTGCAGACCATTCTACAGCAACCATATAAGAGAATATTTTCACGTGTTACAGAATGCCTGACAAAACATCTAAAAGTCATTCAATTTTGAAAGAAAAAATTTAAATTAAAAAAAAAGTATAAGTTTCAGAATTTCTGACAAAATACCTAAAAATTGAAATTTCTTTGCATTTTTTCGTTAGAAATTTCGTAACCGTTTGTGTGCCAAAGAAGAAACTGGAAAATGTTAAAAATAAAAATTTTTATTAAATTGAAAAAAAAATACCTAAGTAAAAATCTCAACATTTTGAAAATAAATAAAATAAAATTTTTGGGAAAAAGTCGAAATTAAATTTTCATCAAGTCGAGAAAAAAACTTGAAAAAAATTTTCAATAAGAAATGTAAGTAACTAAGTATAATTGAAAATTCAATTCGAATTTGAAAAAAAAATTGACAGTAAGATTCCCTCCAAATGTTGAATGTCGAATGTGATCAAAACCTGCAAATCCTGCTGAAATCGAATAATTCTCTCAGAGTTTTTTGGAAAAATATTGTTTGAATTGAATTGTGAAAAAAAATTGAAAATTGTACTCGACTGAATGAATGTGTTACTTCACTAGCGCGCTTATGTTGGTTCAAAATAGACCTATTTTTGTCCAGACGACACAGTTACCAGCTACGTATTTTCTTGAAAAATTTTTAAATTACCTCGAGTATAATAAATCAATGCTATTTTTCAGCTCTCTTCTCTTATTACATAATTTGATTTTTTTCAACCGTAAAGTACGTAGCTAGAAAGAAATGCGCTGACTTGCTGATAATTTACCATTTTACAAACAAAATAAAAAATATAATAAACGACGCTGAGACGCGACACGAAATACACCTTGGCTCGTCAAATTATTTTAATCCGCGTTTTGGTAAACAAAAAATTTTTTTTAAGCAATATTCGACTCTCTAAGGTCGTAAAAACTTGCTCTACTTACGACAGCAATCGACCGACTTTATTTTCAATTGTAGGTACCAAAACACTTCTTATTCAGGTACTGTTACAGTTTCTATTTGATAACTTTCTTATAAATACGTTCTGTTTTCCAAGTCGAATAATTTTATGGAGATAGAGAGTGAGAGGAGGCGAGAAAAATAACGTAAACTTGTGCAATTAAAAGCTCTTATAATTGCTGAGCATTAAATTATCGACCCAGTGTTACGGTAATGTAATTAAAGCAAATACATAAAAATGGACAACAAAGTATGCGTATAAATTCTCTATCTTGTTGGCGTTCATTACCATCGAAGGTGTTTTAGTTCGTAACTCGCTCTTATTTTTTCCATTTTTTTTGTTTTTCTCGAGTTAGCTTCGAAAGGGAGGGGTACAGGGGTAATTCTCCTTCAAACGTTTAATGGGTACTCGTTAATTTGATTATTATTGCCGAAAAGTTTAATTTCGAATTTTATCTGCGAAGGTAACTCGTTCACGTATATTGGGGAAATAGAAGTAGGAATGACTTTTTGGTACGTGTACGATAGATATACTCGTAGATAAGCATTATTTACTTGTAAATGTGGTTAACGAGTATTTTGTTCAAGAACTTTGCCAAAATATGCACCACTGCTAAGTTGTAATCGATATCAAATGAATATGAATTGCGCCAGCAGAATATGTAGCTTTCGAATTATCAACTCATTATGAAATGTTGGAAATTTTCAAATTTTGATAATCTTTCAAACATGAAAAATTGACCTTTTTAAATTTTTTTTTAATTCAGCGGAATTTTAACTATTGAGTCAAGATTCATTAAAATTTTAAAATGAAGAAATTTCGAGATTTCATCAAACTTTAATAACATAAAATCGCAAAATTTTATCAAAATTTGA
This sequence comes from Trionymus perrisii, assembly GCA_900050545.1. NCBI lineage: Eukaryota > Metazoa > Arthropoda > Insecta > Hemiptera > Pseudococcidae > Trionymus > Trionymus perrisii. Next base: position 176 of record FIZV01062397.1, on the reverse strand, counting down.
GAATTTATCGAATTTTGAAAACTTCCTCAATTTTCAGTTTTTACTGATTTTTTTTAAAAGATTTCTCAAAATTGGAGAATCTGAGAATTTTCAACTACGATCTAGCTTGAAAAATTTTAATTTGAAACTCGACAAATTTTGAATTTTAACTTTTAAAAAAAAAAAATAATATATAA
>FIZV01062392.1:0-13718 GCA_900050545.1 Trionymus perrisii | reverse complement strand
AATTGTAATAAATTTTCAATTTAAAATTTAATAAAAATTTTTGTAAATTTTAAAAACTCCAAAAATTTAGTAAATTTTGGAAGTTTTGAAAAAATTCGAAATTTAGTGTAGCTTTTGAGAATTGGTCATTAAAAATAGTATATTTTTCAACTAGGGAGATAAAGTTGAAAATCACCTTATCTCCCTAGTTGAATTCGATATTTTAGCCATTTTTTAGACCAGCGAGATGGGAATAAAGCTACTTTAGGTATCTCCCTCAGTTACTTATCTAATCTATATAAGGTATATTAAAATCTTAATTTATTCTTTAAATTGTATCAATTTTTGCAATTTCTAGAGCGTAGATTATTTTCTAAATTTTAATAAATTTTAAAAATAAGACCAATTTTTAAGAGGTGGGATTTTGAAATTTGATAAATTTTTACAATTAGGTGTTTTAAAAATTAGGGGAAAAATTTTAAATGGTTAAAATTTTCACATTTGAGGGATTTTAAAATTATTATTGCCGATTTTAAAATTATGATTTAAAAATCAATTCGAATCTTTGAAATTTAGTTAAAAATTAAAAGAAAGGGACTTTCCTATTAAGATACTTGTTGAAAATGGACCTTGATCGAAATTCGCTCGAGGGTGGCCCAAAAAGAATACCCTTGACGTGAAACCACTTCCAAAAATTTTTGAGTCTCATCCTTTCCGTTTCGGAATTATGAACTCTAAAATGCGATGAAAATTCTTTATTTTTTAATTTTTTTGGTGGGAGCGATCGACAAATTTTTGTGGAAATTTTTTCAAAAAAATGGATACTTTATTTTCTTGAGTTCTGTGCTAAAAGTTGAAAAAAAAATTGTTTAAAAAAAATTTGGTGGGGGGGGGGGCTTACCATGGTATGCATTTTTTCCAAAATTCTGTCACACCCTAATCTATAACATGATTTTTTTTTAGAACCCAAAAGTGAGTGGAGCATTGTTTTAAATAATAAAAACTGAGAAAACCCATCTTTTTTTCATCGTTTACTGCACTACGTTACCGTCCTCATTAACAATCTCACTTGAATGCAATCGTGCAGATACTAGAACTAGATATGTAATACCTATGTATTTGTAGTTACTAGTTAAGTATTTATTTGTTATCCAATGTTTTTAGGCGGCGTTAGGTTTCAAAAGAGGCTCAGTGGTCGAATACAATTGCGGTGGAACGTTGATCAGCGACGAATTCGTGTTAACAGCTGCTCATTGTATCAAAAGCGCATTGTAAGCCAAATCGAGATTGACACCTTGCATTGCCCGACCATAATCGGTACATAATTAATGAAATATTTGGGCAACATTTACAGGGGAGATCCGATACACGTCAGATTGGCTGATTTGAATTTAGAATCGGAGAACGATGGCGCCGAACCAGAAACAGTGGGTATTAGAAACATAACTGTTCATCCTCAGTATAAAACTCCTCAATTATATCACGACATAGCGATTATACAATTAAGTCGCAGAGTTCGATTGACAAAAATGCTCAGACCAGCTTGTTTATATCCGGCCAAGGAAATTGGCGCGCCAAAAGCACTAGCAACAGGATGGGGATCGACGGCTTACGGTAGGTTGGCCATTGACACGATATCATAGGTACATTACTACTTCGCGAGCTAAACGCCGAATTATTACCTATTCATTCTTACGCAGGTGAAACATCCAGCGATGATTTACGCAAGGTGGCTTTAGATATAATCGATAACAAACAATGTTCGAGTTTGTATGGAACCGATACTAAGCTGAAAAATGGAATTACCAAGGATATGTTATGCGCCGGTGAACTGGCCGGTAATCGAGATACGTGCCAAGTACGTAATTTATGAATACCACGTACTCAAAGGTATTGGTATTTGTTTACTAACATGGGTGATTTTTTCTGCAGGGCGATTCCGGCGGGCCTTTACAAATTATATCTCCTACGAATAGATGTATACACTATGTCATTGGTATCACATCTTTTGGAAGATCTTGTGGTGTAGCTAATTCAGCCGGTATTTACACTAGAGTGTCCGAATATATCGATTGGATTGAAAGAATTGTGTGGAATTGAGACTTTGTGAAAATCCATCGTTTTCTCACCTACTTTTGTTAAGTCTTGTTTGGAAAAAATTCAATTCGAATTTTTATTTGTACATTTTTTAATCGCGAGTTGTTACTTTTTTCTACTTTGAAGCATTTCAAAACTAAAGCTAGTCATTAATAACTTTAGTTGTTTAAATTATTCTACGTGTTAAATAACTTTTTATTTATATGTGCCATTTTTATAATAATAAAATCTTAAACTCAAAAAAAAAAAAAATTCATAAAACGCGTATATTTATTGATGACTAGATCGACAGTAATGTAGTAATATATTACTGATGTTTGCGATGGTAAAAAACACTCCATTCCGATTCGGTGGAATTAACATTCGGCCAAATAATACCGTCGCCGAATGGTTGGTGGGCTGAAGGGAACACAACATGTCTCCACGACCTATGTGTTACAAAGTAATGGATATTTAATGGTAAAAAAAAAATCGTAACGATAATATTAACCAGACTGATAGTTGTTCACCTTCCAGATCCGTTCTTAATGCCAAGGAAAATCGTCCAATTCTTATACATTCCGAAATCGTAAGGATTTACATAAATCTAAAATTAGATTACGGATTTGTTCAAATAGGTACACGGGAAATTTCACGGTTAAAAGAAAACGTACGAAGAGAAAAATCACCTTATTCCGAGCGGCGTATTCTTTCCTCTCGGATTCGTTGATATGTTTTTCGATACTCGTTTCTCCTCTAGAAATCATTCTAAAATGATTCACTAGTAACGTACCGATAGCGATAGCTACTCCTGAAACAGAATAATAAAATATGCACGACGATCTTTTAACCTTGCAAAGTGAAATTTTTTTGCGATGTAAACAACCTAAACAAATAACTGCGGTAAACAGAATAGCTCGACGCCTCAACGATTTATACTTTTCTTCAGAAATCACAGCATCACTTTCAGCCCGAGTAGGTTCTACGACCCATTTGTCCTGTTGTGAAAAAATTCCATCGATTAATATGCGCCGATAAATTGTGGTAACCACAAAAACAAGAAGTTACGAAAACCACACGACTGACTTTAGGTAAAGAGGTATTCACTTGGACCGGATAACCATACAGGTCTTGTTCTTCGCCGGAGGACATGTAATTCAACCAAACTTCGTTGTAAGCGATTTCTATTCCGAATGTAATCAAGAATAGTACGCTGATTTCGATGTATACCATAAACATGAAGAAGTATCGTCGATTAAAGTGACCGACACAGTTATTTAACCACGCTTTAGGATACATTAAGGAAGATTAGCTTCATAACCATGATTTACGTATCTACCGATGGTGTTCTCATTTTTCTCGACAAAAAAAATATCAAATACAATTATAAAGGATACGACAATGATGATCCATTTGTAATATACAAAGATTGCACACGGAGCAATGATGAGTACGATGTGGTTTCGGTTGTATACATTTCTTACAAATACTGGCAACGAATTCGAAAAATGTGTTCTGAAAAAACCACACGTAAATTAAGGAAACATTTTTTTCTTTACGGCAAAATTGACTCTTTTTAAAATCGTACCTCAGGAGGGTGTCCTGGACCACAAACTATACCCATATAATAGTGAAAGGCGCAATTAATCATCAACCAGTTACCAACTATTAATAAACATACAGCAGTTGTAGGACTTTTTTCCCACCAAAATGGCAATCCAATCCAATAACTTATTACAGTTACGCAGGTCATCAATAAGCAACATATCGCTACGAAGCTCTATCGGTATGAAAATAAAATTAATCTAAATGCATTCGAAACTGAACATAGTATATCCAAAAAAATTACTTTTCCAAGTTTCTCGGCATAATTATCGATAAACCAAAATACCGGTGATAAGGCAGTATCAATCACGTAATCCCAATTACATTGTTCATTGTAAAATAAGCTACCAACGTATATTCGAATAATATTTCTCTTGTCAGCAATCCAAGCTCTGAAACTTAGATAAATTTTTCATTTAAAAATAGGCATAATGTCATTAATTCAAGAGAAATTGCTTAAATAAGTACTTTATCATTCTGTTGTAGTGAAAATTTACTAGGTGGTAAAAACCGACTCAACATTATGGATTCATGCACTGAATCAATCAAAATACTTGGTGATATCAAGTACGGATATTAAAAGTGGTAAAAATAACTATTTTATGATTTTTTAAATTTTGAAAAAACCTCGAAAAAACCAAAGAAAACTTCAATTTTTTTTCAAACTTCGGAAATTTGGAAGTATAGCTCACCACCACAAAGAAAAAATTGTAAACAAAATGCGATTAACCAATCAAAAATGATCAGAAATTCAACTATTATTGCAACTTTGCAGCAAGCTGAACAAGCGCAAGCGCATTGGAAGTAAGATGGAAGTACATGACGCGCGTCTAGTCTTCTGTCTACAGGGTGTTTTGGCTTCATACCGACAAACTCCGCCAGTAGGTAGTACTAGTCGAGTTGAACAAAAAGTGTTATGTGCATACCCTGTCTATTTGTTCATGGGAGGAAACTAGGAGTGTACCAAGTTCTCATTTTCTCATATAAATTTTTTTTTCTCAAAAAAATCGAATTTTCCCAAAAATCAATTTAGGCGGGTGTACTGTACCCACCTACTAAATTTCACCTGAATCGGATGAAAATAAGTAGTTCTATAGCGATTTATTCAAATTTTGGCATGGAAAATTCAACTCTTTTCGACCCAAAAATGGTTCTATGGGCCGGATCCGGCTCAGTTTTGGGATGCATGTTTATGAAAACTCAATACACCCTCATACCAAAAATTAGCCGGATCCGGCCCATAAAATCAGTTTTGGGTCGAAAAGAGTTGAATTTCCCATGCCAAAATTTGAATAAATCGCTGTAGAACTACTTCTTTTTATCCGATTCAGGTGAAATTTAGTAGGTGGGTACAGTACACCCGCCTAAATTGATTTTTGGGAAAATTCGATTTTTTTGAGAAAAAAAAATTTATATGAGAAAATGAGAACTTGGTACACTCCAAGTTTCCTCCCATGAACAAATAGACAGGGTATGCACATAACACTTTTTGTTCAACTCGACTAGTACTACCTACTGGCGGAGTTTGTCGGTATGAAGCCAAAACACCCTGTACGTGTACGTATGGTTTCTTTTCTTCGAATTAATAATGATTAATAATATTCTCATCTGACTGTGAAACTTTGATTTTCAATTTTTCAATACTTTACTCTGTTTGAAAACCAAGTAATTTGCTACAGGAATTTATATCAAAATCTGTTATAAAACTTTTATCACTGAATAAGTTATGTTATGATTAATTTGTGAGATTGAGTTTGAGTATTTTCTAATCATTTCGCATTGAGAATGCATTGATTCATTTTTCACGTACACGGTGCAGTAGTTGGTATCCTCTTTGCTGTAAAGAATTGACCTATAAAGTACTACTGTGACCCGACTTTATCTCATTGTTAAACTTTAATTGATAATATTGTTTCATTCCTATCATCGAAGACTTATCTCCACCGCTGAAACTCCCCTTTTTGAAAACAGATTTATAATGGCCGATGAAAGCGGTGAAATCAAAGAAGGACATCTTTGTCCAATATGTACAATTGATCTGGGGTCTATTCCTAAGCTGCATGCTCATTTTCAAGAAGAACATTCCGATGATATCAATATCAAAAAAATTTTAAAAGGTACCTACGAGTTACGAGTCACCTTATAATTTTCTACCTATGATGTACAACTAATGCATCGTTTTCTGTTCCTTTAGGGATGGTATGTAAAGCGAAGGAAATTATGAAGCAAAACAGTGAAACTGACGAATCGAGCAAGCAAAGAAGAAAATACATTATCTACAGCTTAGATATTTATAATGAACCCCATAAACCTCAATCCCTTGGTGAACATCAGTTCAATTTTTAAAATCTCATTTGTTTTTCTCCATTCTAACCCAATCTTCATTTACAGGAACTGCAAGAAGTCATTTTGAAACTTTCAAAGAAATTAGAAATCAGAGAGTAGAAGGACTATCTGCTGAAACTAACACACGCATTATACGTTTAGACAAACTAATTAATAATGCTCCCACGGATCTATCGAGAAGAAAATGTAGGGTTTTACTCCTTCGTTTGAAAATTTTCCATTTTTTCAAATAACAATGAAGTTATTACAGTGCATGAACAAACGGTTGTACCATGGATAAATGGCGAGGATGTCTCACGATGTCCCGAATGTGCGAAATCTTTCAACTGGACTCGTCGCCAACATCATTGTCGTCTGTGTGGTTCCGTTATGTGTCACGATTGTAGCTATTTTCTACCGATAGTGAAAGCTAGTGCGTTATGGCATGTTTTGCATATTTTACATTTTTGAGCTAGAAATTGATTCGTTATTTTGTTACAGAACGTATTTTGTCTAATATAACTGACGAAAATGGTATTGATGAAGAAACTACCGAAGAAAATAGTCTAAGAGTATGTCAGTACTGTATGAGACTGCTGGAAAGTAGAGAATCTATGCAAGCTAGCCGTAATTATAATCCTGTTATAACTCAATTATATGATCAAATTCGATCATACTTTGCGGATTTGGATAAAGATATTGAATTATATAATGAAATGAGTCTTTCCTTGAAGTAGGTGCATAATTATTCCCGCACAGATTTTTTTTCGCAAATGTAAAATAATTTTTTTTTTTTTTGCAGTGACGGACGATCGACTTATAATTTAAACGATGCCAAAGAATTATGGGATAAAATTATAAGACTTTCAGAAAAAGTTAGTGCTATCAGGTAAATGATATTAAAGTACATGAATGCATCTGTATGCGTTGAATGTGTTTTCAAATATGTACTAACGTAGCTGAATTACGTCTGCTTAGTACAAAAATAGCTTCTTTGGGAACAAATAGCAAAACAAAAATACCCACGGAAAAAGAACTCAAGCTACAAAAATCCGTTAGTATTGGTATCAATGGGTATATTCAATCTAAAATATTAACACTGTTACCTTTACCCTCGGAGGAAACTTACAAAAAGTTACAAGAAGAACGAAGGTAAAAAATTGAAAAATCTTTTTGTACCAATATTTAAATTCTTACTTTCTTGCTTCAAAAAAGCTGCATTTTGATAACTTCGCCTGAAAAAAATTAAATATTAAATATTAACGTGTTATAGGCGTAGAATCGAGCAAGAAATTAGAGATCGAAAATTGGAAGAAATAACCGATTCTCTGCTGTCGTCGCAAATAAGAACCGAATTTGTGCACTGTAAACCAAATTTTGACAAAGTATGACTTAAAATAATGAATAATTTGAAACACTTGGCAGTTCTTATTGTTTCTTCCTCTTCATTTTAGTTGCAGAAAGACGTAACTTTGGATGATGGCTGGATTCCAGATGCTTCTGGCATGTATCATAACGACGATCCAATCATTGAGCAAATGAATAATATTAGAAGTTATATTAAACAAGCGCGGTAATTTTTCGTCTACCATTTAACTCGTTTACGACTTTCATATTTTGAAAACACTCACTCTATTTTCTATTTGCAGGGAAGCTTATAAATTTGATGAAGTCGCGAGCTTAGAAAAAAATCTAAGGGAATTGCAAGAAGAATTCTATCGACAACAACAAAGTTGTTAGGATGTTATTTTGAAGAAGTCTATTATTTTTTATTGAAATGTATACACAGTATACTCGTTCCTATTTTTATTATGCTTGTTTTGAAGAGTTACTTAAGAGATACTCTATTGCCCAACGTATTGATACCTTTTCTATATTTTTAATAGCAAATTTGTACTTGTTAATATTAGTATCGAATGTGTTGCACTTAGTACTCTGCTGAGATATTTTCAGTCGGTAAATTATATTTTTTTTATTTGAAAAATTACTGCGTTAGTAAAGTTTATTTTTCAACGAGTGAATTTTTTACGTACGTCGTGAAAATCCATTTTAAATGCATGATTTTTTGAAACTATCGATGTAAGAACAAAGCTCTATTTTCTATTCCATTCACCGAAATGTATTTCCAATTGTTTCTCGAATTCTATTTGCAGTTGGCTTATCTTGTTCAATAAGTGCGGATAGTGCTTTAAACAAACAATTTTAACGGATTCGCTTTCAAATTTTATTGGGTAAAGTATCTTAAAGATTAAAAATACCGTAGAGATTAATCGACTGCTATGAAATAGTTTTCCAAATTCTTTCAAAACTTGTTGAAAACTTTCGTACTGATTTCTTCGTAAATTTTGACATATACATTGCAGTTGGATTTGAATTTTTTTACATACTTCGTTTTTCATTTAAAAATCAATACGTTTAAGTATAAGTGCACGAAAGAGGTAGCCGAGTTGTAGACCTATTAATGCTTATAGCAGCACTAAAATCATTTTCTGAAAATTCGTGAGCACACTTGAGGAGCTAATTTTTGGGAAATCGCAAAAAACTGTACCACAGCCCCCTGAAGACCCGCATGGCTGGTTTAAGTGTCATTGGAAAGCTTAGATTTTCTGTCGTCCCTCGTCCGTAAAAATTACATGTTGAGAAAAATGAGAAAATTAAAAAAGTTTTTCGAATAATAAAAATTTAAAAAATTTTAAAATATCAAAACTGCAAAATGAAAACACATTAAATAAAAACTCATCATCTGCGCATGCGCGTTTATTTTCGAAGCTTTCTTATCACTTTAACAGCAGTGCGCTCTATGTCTATGTCTAGTTCCTACATATGTCTATTCTATACATTTCAATTTTTTGATATCTTTTGATTGAGTTGAAAATAAAAATTTTAGAATTTTTTTCAACAAGTTAAGCATGCAGTTATTAAAATTCAATTCCTTGCTGTGATTATCTGACAAAAATGTCTCTTTACGACGACTTTGATAATTTCAAACAAAAAACTGACCAAGTGGCCGGCTGGTCTTCTGGAATTAAATTATTCCAAACGCAACTACAATTGAAAAAAGCTACTCAAACTCAGGTAAGAAATGTGTTCACTGTTTGGCATTTCAGTGTTCCAATTTTGATATTGTGTTTAAAATTTCAGGTAAAACGAGACACAGTCCGAAAAACGACTATAGCTCCAGTTTTTGATTTAAAAAATAAAAAAGAAGAAGAAATTAATGGATCACCGCTGTTATCTTCCAATGTATCAATATTTCCTCAAACCATCCAAAAAGTAACAAATGCGCGATGTAGTATGGTTATAATTTGTAATAAATTTATTTTGTGTTTAATTTTCGTCTAAATACTTTGTACAGGATGTCAAAAATATTAGCTTCGCGTGTATTGGAGAACCACAAGCTCGTGATATGGATTGGAATTTCGAAGGCAACGAATATTCCCCGTTATGGCCAAATGACTACGATAAAGTTGTAAAAGGTATAACATAAAATGATATTGAATTGGTATGAATCATACTTATCTTCAACCAAATGCAAAAAAAAATAGATTTAAGAGATCTTCGAGACCGTGAAAGAGAACGAGAAGATGAAGAAAGAAGAAAACGAAGAGAAGAAAGGTCTAAAAATAGAGACAAGTACGAAACGTTTATCTTTCTTATTACTAGTTTTATTCATCCGTGTATACGATTTGATTCTAATGGATCAGACCTGAAACGGATGATCGACGTAAACTTGGCAGGAAAATTAGCGACAGCTCAGACGAAGACGCTGAACCAGAAAGACCTACTCGTGGAGGTGTAGCCATTGCTCCACCGGCAGTTTTACAAGATGCATCTTCCCTTGATATTACCCCTCGTGCCAGCGGTTCCAGCGGAACATCTGTAGCTCAGAAAATAATGGCAAAATATGGATTTAAAGTCGGTTAAATTCGTTTTCATTGTATTGGTAAATTCTTACCATCTTATAACTTCTTCGTATTTATTAATCGACAGGAAGGACAAGGTTTGGGTAAAAAAGAACAAGGTATGTCGATGGCATTACAAGTAGAAAAAACTAGTAAACGAGGTGGTCGAATTATACACGAGAAAGAAATAATGCCTCCACCATTGATGGATTTGACTGCTTATCCACCTTCGCCTACTTATTCTACATCTCCTTCATCTTCAAGTCAAAAAGAAGCAAAATCTGAACCTGCTTCTATCACCGAATTAATGAAAACTCCTTCGAAAGTAGTATTATTAAAGGTATAGTTTCATTTTTTTCCTGCATTTTTTCCCTCGATACGATACTCGACGAGTTTATATGTATTCCAGAATATGGTTGGACCTGGAGAAGTTGATCAAGAACTCGAACCTGAAGTAAAAGATGAATGTAATACCAAGTATGGCGATGTTATCAAAGTTCTCATTCACGAGTTACCCAATGGTGAACAAGAAGAGGCGGTTAGAATATTTGTTGAATTTAAACGAATCGAATCTGCTATTAAAGGTCAGTTTTCATTTTTATTACTCATTCTGATTAGCGATAACAAAACGAATTTGTTTTTAATGTAATATTTTTTAGCTGTCGTTGATTTAAATGGAAGATTTTTCGGTGGACGTCAAGTCAAAGCTGGATTTTATAACCAAGAAAAATTTGCTAATTTTCAATTATTGGAATAATTTGTTGGTCCGAAAAACATTTTAAAAAATTTATTTATTTATCATGATATAATTTAACTTTTTTATGAGTATTGTTTTTTGTGTGATTGTGTTCCTAGAGGAAAGTGTTTTTTCATTTTTTTTTATATTTTTTTTTTTATTTAAACAAATTGTAAATTTTGTACTTTTTAATATTTGATATACCTATTATACCTCGTACATTTATGAAATTGAAACTTCTCCGATAATTTATGAAATTTTCTCTTCAATAGGGAATTATTGTGCAAGTTGATTTTGTACTTCGCCTTCATATTAATTAGAATCTACTGTAAATTTCGTTTCATGTGTCCAACACCATTGCAGTAAACACTTGTGTAAATAAATATATACCTATTGACAAAAAAAATTTCATTTTTGTGTTAACAAACCCAACTGATGTTTATAAAACTATGTAAAACAAAAAAAAAAAGAAATGCAAAGACAAAATAATTTATTACGTATAAGTACACTTGAGAAAAATGAAACTTAAAGATACTAAATGAAGTTTATTTGAAAACTTGAAGGTACCCTTTGCATAAGCTCACACTTTCGTCATAAATTTTGAAATAATTTATATTTTCAAAATGAAGAACTACTTAAAAGTACATCACACAGTGTAAAATACGTGAAGAATTTGAAAAAAAGACTAGAACAGCGTCCTAATTTGAACCACATTCTCGTAGGACTCGATTACCGAGTGATACTGGTGGACGATAGTTCTGCAACAACATCTGTTCTGTCTGAGAATCGGGATGACACGCTCGCAACGAACGGAACACATTCAACTGAAATGTAAATGATAGAAAGTTATTGTTATTTACTTCTAAAACAATAGGTCGAAAAATAAAACAGACTTATTTTTCACGTTGAAAGTACCAACAAAAAGCATTTAAAGTTAAACTTCACACTTTATATTGAGCATGTTTTTTTTTTATCTCAACATAACTACATTATTTTATCACGAAGAAATGAACTACCTATGCTAATTCCAAAGCACTAAATGGTCACCTATAAATGATAAATAAATAATGTCGAACCTGTTTTTCGGAAACTTTAATAGGCGTCTTGAATAAAATCCATATAACACTTTCTAAACAAGGCGGCGTAGTTAGGGAACCTAAATAGGTCCAATAACTGGTATCTTCTGTAATTATAAATGAAACAATACCGATAAATTGGAATCTATTCAAAGTAATTATTATACAGCTAATCAACGAAAGTAATAAGCAATTCAAATAGCTCGTTTTTTTTTTCAAGATACAAGTTAACATACCAGGTAAAAACTTTTCAGGGTCAATTGGTGTAGTAATTTTTGTTGATTGTCCTTTGAACATGATATTGGGGATTAGTTCGCAAATCTTTTCGATTTCTGGATGATCTTCATCTCCCACCTGAAACAGAAATATTTATCAAATAATTCACGGTGCTTTTATTATTAAATGTAGGTAACAGTACTCATAATTTTAAAATTGTCAAAGAACCAAATTTCTCATGAATTTTTTTGAGGAAATGAATCACTCGTACTGATCGTTTTTTCTCTTCTGTAAAATTATGAACTGTTCAAATTGATGAAATTTACCTCGAGAAGAATACCTAATACAGCTAAACCATCGGGATTTGCACAAGCTTCTTTGAACGAAGGATACTTATAATAATTCCAGTGAACCAAGTGAAGCTATAGAATGAAAAATCACATCAGTTACGCTTTTTTAAATTCGTACACTTAATAAGCTCTGTTGTACTTTACCTCTCCAGCGTAAGCTTTTCCATCAACAGTGTGCTCAGATCCTTCAGAATTGGCACATCCCCAGTGGCAATGGAACTGTTCAATTTTATATTTGTTACTCAAAGGTCCTCCACTTAGATCTGAAACACAAAAAGGCTCGGTTGGGATTTCTTTTTCAAGCGGATTCGTACTTATTATTATGTTGTTAAAAGGCGTTTCAAGTTCTTGGCAATGTGTTGATGTTGTTGCGGATAATAATAAGTTTGGCAAAGCAGAACCCTATTTAGAGATAACTCATCGTGCAATGATGAATTAAACAAATATTTTCATTGAAAGCTATCGCATTACCCGTCAATAACACAGGCCTTAATACTATTAAAAAAATTAGGTACCTATTGATGGGAAAATAATCTAAACCTAACGTTGATTAATTTTACGAGTATACGACAGAAAAAAATTACACCACGCTCATTCGTTTTTAGTTTGTTTATATTTCGATAAATTAAGCCATTAACCTTCAGACAGTTTCAAACACAGAAAATGCAAAAGTTGAAGATTTTCAACTTATCAACAAAAACATTCAGTCTAAATTGGCTGAACGACTGATGTGGGACAATTGCCAAGATCGTGTTTTCTTCCGATATTTTTCTAACTTACCCGATGAACTTCCATCAACATCTATTCTCCAACAATATCCCGGATTTGTAATACTCAGACAGTTCTCCGGTACGTATTTCCATCGCAAAGGTTCATTTTTCAGCGAATCATCAGAAGTCGCTTTTGACGTTTCTACGTCGACTGGTGATTGACGCGAACCTGCTGCGTCAGGGAAAAAAAGTGGCCATGTTTCTGGTCCTGGTGGGAGAAAAATAACAAAACAAACATAACGTTAATTCTCTTGTGTGCGATAATTAACATAATAAACAGTTCAATGACGAAAGTTTGTATCATTGTTCAGAAATTACAGAACGGATATTTTAACATTATTTTTCAAAACGTGAAATAAATACGTCTCTCTATTCTCATAATGTCATAATATCATCTGCCATAATAGGTAGGTACATAAGTTGATAATTTTATTTTATCATTTTTATCTAGAATTATTATTTCCAATTTTGAAGAATTACCTACATAATACATAGTACCTAGCTAATTATTTTGGTTTACTTAGGTACAGCTTTAGCTTTATTTCTGTCCAAAGAAATTATTGTTTTTTTTCCTGTCTAAATAGGTACCTAAATAGATAAAGATAATATTTTTTTAAAAAAAAAAAAAAAAAAAAAAAAAAAAACAAGAGAAATTTTTTTTTTTTTTTTTTTTTTAAATAAAA